>BQNB010127194.1:0-19479 GCA_026074375.1 Tanacetum coccineum
AGGGTAGGTTTTGTAATTTTCCCATTTCTTTATTTCTTAGTCAATCCTTGCCCGTTAAAGTGCTTTAGTCCCGTTAGTCCTTGAGTATTTTACACAGTTAGTCCTTAGGTTATATTTTAGTTAATTTTAATTAATAATTAGGGTTAGTTTTAATTAGTTTAATTAAACTTTTATATTAAGATAAAAATTAGGGCTTTTATTTCTAGAAACCAAATCAAATATCTTTGCTTCATTCAAATCAGGATCCGATCCTAAACGTGGTTTCAATTGCACTAGTCATTGGGGATAACGACCCGGGTGATCATACTTGCCCGGTTTAACATACGTATATTATAAATATTATATATTATTTTTGTAAGTCTTGACTTTTTACCTTGGTTAAAGGTGAATGGTTGGAATTTATCTAAGTAGTATTTTTATTATATATTTTATAGGTACGTAAAACTACAATCAAAATCAAAACTTGTTTTCAAGATCAAGGTAACCTATCTAACTTATTCCTAATTATATTAAAATCATATGTTTGATAGGAATTAGATTGGTTCTCACTTAATCAGTCAAAAATACCTAAAATCTAATGATGGTTCTTGAAAAATAAAAGTTAAGATTACTTCAAATTAGTTGAGATGTTTTGATCATTAAGGAGCGTCTAAGCCTAATGTGAAACAGTTATTGATAAGTTTAACGTATGCGTGAGATATAGTGATTCTTGTGTGTTGTATTATACGAAACATGTATGTCTTGAGTATATGTTGGTGGGTTTGTGATAATATGCTTTTGTGTTGCTCTCTTATTGCTAGTTTATTGTATCTTGCTTCCTAGAATATCTTTTGCTTGGAAAAGTTGGTCTCTAGGTGCGTTTATGCAAAATCGGCTTTAAGGTTGCTCGCGTGAAATGATTTGTTTGTTGGTAAACTGTTAGGAGTCCCTTAGTCATGTTCCTTATTCTGTTCGCTTAGTGTTTCTCCGTTTGTCTTGTGCTCAAAATTGTTTACATTATGCTCGAATGCTATGTAATCTTGGATTGTACGATCTTGTTATGATTCCTGATTGATTTGTCATATGTGTAAGAAATTCTTAAAGGTTTTTCATTGGAAAAATCTAAGTTAGGAGTTCCGAGTCATGCAAAATATGTAAAGTTCAAACTATACGAAACATGTAACGATCATGCGAAACATGTAACGTAATAGTCATGCGAAACATGTTACTTATGATTCATTGATAATATGAAATATTTAATACTTTTTCATATCAAATTCCCACGTTTATTGCCTTGCTTTATATCAATATTATATGAATTCGATACTTAATTCATTTATTTTGCGAATTCAGGTAATTTAGGCATTGGAACGGAAATGATGCGGAAAATGGACGAATTACATCAAAATCCGCATTAAGGAAGTTTCATGAATTAATATGCATTAGTAATGAAACATCAGGGGCTGATTTGTACAAGAGCCAACGTACTCATGTATTATAAATATATGACAATGAGAATGAATTATTATCATTATCAATTGGGAGGTGTGTTTTGCCGCAAACAAGAAAAGAGTAAAAGAACCTATTCGTAGGTGGTGTAGGGAAAACCCTTCAGGGTTTGCCATGTTCGACTAGGGGATCGAGAGCATTAATTTAGCATAGTCTGTAATCATACTTCAATTTATTTTGGTCAAATACAATCACCCATATTATTTTGATTGAGCAGATCATGTGGTTTAATTGATTGTTGCTATGTTATTAATTATGCTTTATTTCTTGGCATTAATTATTTAATTATCTTTTGATTTATTAAGTTTTGATCTCGTTGTTTTATCATTTTCTTAATTATTTTATGTAGTGCGTTTAAGTGATCCTTGTGCTCTATATAAGTATTAAGGATCAATATTCATTGGTGGTCGACCTATGACCCCTTAACATTGATACCCGGATATGGAGTACAAGCTAATTATGAGACCACCTATTTAGGATTAAGCATATCTCATAAGATAAGTGGCTATAAGATCGCGACCAAACATTGCACTAGAGATCATTGTAATTAAATGTGTTCATCCTTTCTAGTTGTCCACCACTATACTAATTCCCTTTTCGACAAGCAAGGCTTACCACCAAAACAACTCCAAAATAATCTTAAATATTCTCCAAAATAATCTTAATTTTGGTTTCATTGTTAAAAGTCGCGGGTTAGAATAGATGGTATTTCAAGTGGGGGGATGCTCATGTATATATGTGTTCGTATTGTGATTGTATCCTTGTCTTGCATCAAAAAAAAGAAAAAAAGGATAAAAAGGATGCACGCAAGTGTAGTTTGTTACAGCTGATCATCATTATAAATCAGCTCTTATGTCGTATTGTAGCAGTATTTCCGTCTTGTTCAGCTGGCGATGATTCCATCTTTATAAATGGGTAGTTCTTATAAACCCGTAACATTTCTATCTCTCCTTTCTATTATAAGTCAATCTATACAATGAGGGCATTGTACATCTCAAGTGGTGGGAAGGGAGATAGAAATGATGTATTTGGAGAAATTATGTGCTAATTTGGCCCAAATTTTAAAAAATTTTAGCACATAATTTTTTTTTTCATGATCAATGAAGGCCGAGTTAATGCGACTTTCTTGCCTAGTTTATGGAGATTTTGAGACAATACAGTGTATTTTATACACATTAACTCGTGTATTATGAAGACCCCTTGACTTTTGACCCTTGTTTTTACCTTATGAGATTTGAATGCGACTAGTGACGGGGAGATTGTGGACTTAGGAAACTATTTGTTTTATGTTTTTATTTAACAACAATTAAATGTGCATCCCATGTCTCTATCCCACCCTATATCATTCTCCTAACCCTTCATTTTACTCAAATGAGGGAATTGAATGCAATCATACATGTCTATTTCGTCGTTACGGATGTGTATGTGTGGTTTTGTCGCCCTTGTTGGTGTAACACTTTTGGTTAAAATTGTATTAAAAGAATGATTTACCCCGTAAGCCTTTGTGTTGTGTCAGCCCATTTGCCTTTTTGAATAGTTGCATTTAGACTCTAGTGGTGGAGATTAGTATCCTTGCCAAGCTTATGATAGAATACTCGCCATGACTGAGCAGTTGAGTGTTCACCAAAAATGAAACATATAGATTAGTGAGAGTATGAGTGTGATTCATTTTTCCTTTTCGTATGGTGATCGGTTTGGAATTTTCTAGCATAAGTAATTTTTAAATTCATATCTTCCTGGATAACCAGGGAGATATCTATTTGAGAATTATTTAAAAGGTTCTACTTGAGGGCAAGTAGAAGTCAAGTGGGGGGATATGTGATAACATAAAATATTTAATACTTTTTCATATCAAATTCCCGTGTTTATTGCCTTGCTTTATATCAATTTTATCTGAATTTGATACTTAATTCATTTATTTTGCGAATTCAGGTAATTTGGGCATTAGAACGGAAATGATGCGGAAAATGAACGAATTACATCAAAATCCTCATTAATAAAGAATTACAACGTAATTGGCCCATATGGATTACGCCATAATATTGTTACATGTGAAATAATACTGATGAAGAAATTACGGCGTAACGTTCCGCAGAAGTTACGCCGTAATTAATCATTTATAACAAATATTTGATGCTGACGATGCATTACAGCGTAACGTCCCGCTGGAGTTACGCCGTAAAATATTATTATGGAAAAGATAATTATGCTGACTAAGGGTTACGACGTAACGTGTGGATTTAATTACGCCGTAACATATTTTTACACTACATGATGGAAAGCCACGTCAAAAAGTTTGCGACGTAAAGTGGTTGATGCCGTTACGCCATAAATATGACTCATCGCAGGGACTTAAATTGCACATTTTTAAGGAAGTTTCACGAATTAATATTCATTAGTAATGAAACATCAGGGGCTGATTTGTACAAGAGCCAAAGTACTCATGTATTATAAATATATGACGATGAGAATGAATTATTATCATTCTTAATTAGGGTGTGTTTTGCCACAAACAAGAAAAGAGAAAAAGAACCTGTTCGCAGGTGGTGTAGGACAAACCCTTCGAGGTTTGCCATGGCGTTCGACTAGGGGATCGAGAGCATTAATTTAGAACAGGATGTAATCATACTTCAATTTATTTTGGTCAAATATAATCACCTATTTTATTTTGATTGAGCGGATCATGTGGTTTAATTGATTGTTGCTATGTTATTAATTGTGCTTTATTATTTGTTCTTGACATTTAATTATTTAATTATCTTTTGATTTATTAAGTTTTGATCTCGTTGTTTTATCGCTTTCTTAATTATTTTATGTAGTGCGCTTAAGTGATCCTTGTGCTCTGTATAAGTATTAAGTTGAGGTCAAGCTAATTGAAGGATCAATATTCATTGGAGGTCGACCTATGACCCCTTAACATGGATACCCAGATATGGAGTGCAAGCTAATTAGGAGACCACCTATTTAGGATTAAGCGTATCTCATAATATAAGTGGCCATAAGATTGCGACCAAACATTGCACTAGAGATCAATGTAATTAAATGTGTTCTTCCTTTCTAGTTGTCCACCACTATACTAATTCCCTTTTCGACAAGCAAGGCTTACCACCAAAACAACTCCAAAATAATCTTAAATATTCAAACAAGCTTTATTAGGTAGAATAATAAAGTCAATTAGACGATTAGAGACACAAACCATTCTTTGGGTAGACACCCGTACTTACCAATCACTACACTATACACGATAGAGTACACTGCTCTTTAGTGTATAGGAATAGTAGAGGTAGTTAGGGTTTTATAAATGTAAAACCTGCTGTAGTTTTTATTTGAAAGAAATTATGCATCAATCGTGCGGAACATGTCATGAATTACTTGTGCGAATATGTATGTATTGTCTTATTCGAAACATGTATGTTTATGCGAAACATGACAGGTGTAACATTCCGTGCGAAATATGACATTTTATGAAAAGAAACTCTGCCCAAATTTTTTAAAATTTGTGTAAAACTTGCTTGTTATGCCATAATACATCTTTTACCATGATTGTTTATGTGTTAATTAATCTCTAATTGAATATTTGACTTAGGTTCACTTGGACTTGTCAAGTTAACTTAGTCAGTTGACTTTGACCATTAACCTTAGTTAACTTTATTCATAGAGTACATTAATACGGACATAATGGCATGAAACCTAATCACAGTCTACAATCAATCAAATCATCAAGGAAAATCAATTTAATCAGTAAAATATAGATGTTGTGTATATGAACTGTATTGGTTAATTCTTAAGCAGAATCATGAATCAAGAAGAAACTCGACAAGTGACTGCTCGTGATGAAAAGTGGGTTCCCACTAAGGAAAGAGTAAAGATTAGTACCACTAATGTAAGACTGGAGACCACTGTGCCACAAAAGGAAAAAACTTTTCAAGTTATCATCGATGTCATCAAACTAGTTCATTAGAGACTAAAAAAACCCCCTCTCTCTAATGGCGACTCTTTATGGCGATTTCTTTTGTAAAACCTAATCGATCCTGCCAATCCCCTTTAATTCTTATAACGATTGGTGTTATTAAATCTTTGTTATAACATTAATCTTATTAGGATTCAAGGTCTGATTTGTTAGGGTTTGATTTTCATTTTCTTTTCAAATTGCATTTTAGGGTTTTGTTTTTAGGGTTTCGTTCTTAATTTTCTAATTATTCCTCGTATTTTATGGCTATGGAAGTCGGCTAGCTGTGTTTGTGTCATTTGTTGTTGATTCTTAGCATATGCTGGGGATCTTTTCATTTTGATAGAAGGCGTAGTCTATCGTGGTTCTAGTGAGCGACTTGTGTTCTTATGGTTTTTGTCTTTCTTCTGCATTGATGAAGAATACCGGAGCTAAAGGGGGGATACGAATGCTATTGGGAATGTTTATTCTAATGGAGAGGATTTATTGTGTAGTGGTGTTACGTGTGATGGTAGTCCGAAGGTGAGTATCTTTTCTCCTTTGGTTTCTCCTTCTACTAATATTAACATGCCTCGAGGAGTGTATAGTATTGATGTTGCTGCCACTTTTGAAGTGCCATTAAAAACTGTTGGTGACTTGCACAAGTTAATAAATGATATTGAAGCTGGTAAACATGATGAGTTATTATCCGGGATGACTAATGATGATCGTATGGAAACCTTGGATGCATTAGGTACCATATGTAAATAAATTCAGGCTGATAATAATAATGCTGATGTGATCCCTTGTAAGGTTTCGCATGTAGATGATTCAATTAATCATAATGTTGATGAATCCACAATACCTAGTGAACCCATCGTTCAGTATGTGGACATCAATACCAAGTCAACATCCTATGCTGGAGCTTCGGGTGCAAGTATAAAGGACCAACCAAAAGTTAATTCCAACTTTCGTACCTTGGTGGTTGATCTCGTATTTGATGGTGTTAACATCTCTATTCCGCGTAAAGTTGTCAAAAAGGTTAGTACTCGCTTTGAACATACTCTATATGGCTACTTTATTGGAAAGAGAATGGCGTTTCTGGCAATAGAATACTATGCTAGGAACAACTGGGAGAAACATGGGCTGAAAAGGATTATGACGAATTCCAAAGGCTTCTTTTTCTTTTAGATGTTGTTCTAGAGGGTGGTCCTTAGTTGATACGTAAATCTCTGATCATTCTTAAGAAATGGTCGATGGATACTAGATTGCTCAAAGAAGAATTGATTCACATTCTGATATGGGTTAAATTGCATGATGTTCCTATTTAAGTTTTTGAAGAGGATGGTATTAGTCTAATTGCTACGTTCATTGGCAAACCTATTATGCTTGATTCATACACAAGCTCCATGTGTAATGAATCGTGAGGTAGGAGTAGTTTTGCTCGGTGCTTAATTGAGGTTAATTCAGAGGTTGATCTTGTAGATGTTGTTACTATTGGTATTCGATCTCTTTCTGGGGATGGTTTCACCAAAGAAACCATCCGTGTTGAGTATGAATGGAGGCCGCCCAGATGTGATATATGTAAGATTTTTGGTCATGTTCATGACCATTGCCCTAAAAGGTGGTGAGTCCTCCTATTGTTACTACTTTTAATGTTGTTACTCCTACTGTTGAGAAGACTAATTATGGTTTCTAAATGGTGGGTAAAAAGAAGAAGAGGAAAGGTAAGTACAAGTCTACTAATGGTGGTTAGTTTGTTGACCCTTTGATTAAACTAAATGTTACATATGAGCCAAAGGAGACTACAAGTGCACCAAAGAAGGGAGTTACTAATGTGGGTAATGGATCTCAATCGTCATATATGTTGAAGACGACTGGTAATTCTTCTAAGAAAGATAATCTCTCCATGTCTAATTCTTTTTCTGCCTTAAATAATGAAGAAGAAGATGATTAAGAATATGTTCAAAATGTGTATGATGAATCAGCTAACTTAATTCAAAACACAAAAGCTGGTGGAAGTTCCCTTTCACGGCTGCTGCTAGTTAGCTTGTTTAGTTGAGTCATGTGTTCTAGTTGCAAATAGTTGTCTCTAGAGTTGTAAGAGTTTATGGCATGTCATAAGCTCTAGTTTTAGATGTTTATTAAGCTGGTTAGCTTGAGGTTAATGTGGTACTTCAGCCACATTCCATTTGTACTTAACTTTTTCGGTTTTAATATACTTTATCGGGGTAACCCTTTACCTAAAAAAACTCTACCTGCTACAAGGCATTCACCATTTCTGCTAAAGTCCATGAAATCTTTATGTAGCAGTTCTGGTACACTGTTAAGAAGGTCACAGGCATAAACTCCTATGAGTTTTATCTTGTTACCAAGAAGTGCTTGGTAGATGATGAAGTGTTTCAAAAGATTCTTGACAGTTGTCCAAGGGTTCTAGGAGAATATTCTACTGAAGTTCCAGATGATGAGTCTACTCTTACCTTCCTCATTGATATTAGTTACAAAGGTCCACTATACAAGCGTCCTAGCATGTATGTGGACCACATGCATCAACCATGGATAACTCTGGCTGCAATTATCAACAAGTGTCTTTCTAGCAAAGCTGTAAGCAATGACAGGCTGAGGAAATCCAAGATTGACATCCTATGAGGAATGTTCTACAGGGAAAATGTTGACTACCCTGAATTGATTTGGGAAGACTTTGCATTCCAAATCGACAACAGGCAGATGAAGAAAGGCAAACGTGAAATCATGCCTTACCCCAGGTTCACAAAAATCATTATCAATCACTTCCTCTCTAAACACCATTCCCTTACCAAGCTACAATACTTAC
This sequence comes from Tanacetum coccineum, assembly GCA_026074375.1. Lineage (NCBI taxonomy): Eukaryota > Viridiplantae > Streptophyta > Magnoliopsida > Asterales > Asteraceae > Tanacetum > Tanacetum coccineum. The sequence goes on from BQNB010127194.1 coordinate 8,250, forward strand.
ACACCCACATAATTAAAGATGATGGTGTTGTAAACAGACTGAAATTTATCAGAATTGGCGAAGACTTTCAGGAATATGGACTTCCCATTCATGAGACTATACTGACTAAGGGGATAAAGCATTCAGAGTCTTATCAAATGTTCATAAAATATTCCACTGGCTTAATTACTCCTAAAAAGATCAGAGGTAAAGGGTCACAAGAGAAGAAGACTTCAGATACTCCTGAGGCAGCTGTTGATGTGTTTGAAGAATCTGACTCTAAACCTACTAGAAAACGAACTAGCAATAGAATAATGATTAAGAAGAAAGTCACAATTTCTGCAGATGATAACATCATTCTTGAACCAGACGTTGCTTTAAGTTTGGAAAATCTATAAGCTTAACTGAAGCTGCAGAAGAGGAAGCAGCAAGGCTGGTTCATGCTACTCATGAAAGGATTCTGATAGAATCTAACTTAGAGCCAGCTAGAAGAAGACCATCAGGTATTTCCTTTAGAGATACTTCTAATATGTCAAAGAATATGTCTCCTGATTTGTCTCATAAGCTTAAGGGTATTCAAACTCTAACTCCTAAAGAAAAACTTGCTGCTGACACAATGCAAGCCCTCAAAGCCAGCAAAAAGTCAATCAGAAGCCCGCCGCATGTTGGAGGCTCAAGTGAAGGAACTGCTACTAAACCAGGGGTTCCCGATGAGTCAACAGTCACTCCTAAAACCTCAAGTGAAGGAACTGGTACTAAACCAAGGCTTCCAGATGAGGAAAAGGTTACTTCTGAACCCAATGTTATACTTGATTGGGGATCTGAACAAGAGAGTGAATACACTGAGGAAGATGATAATGATGAAAAAATTGAATGGGTGAACACTGATGAAGAGGAAGAGAAGAATGATGACGATGATGATAAAAGCATCGATCTTGAAAAGACAGACGATGAATTTGTGCATAGTGAAGATCATGTACAAGACGATGATGAAGAAACTGATGATGAATCCGTACATGGTGATGAACAAGTGAATGACGATGAGGATGAAGAGATGACTAATGTTGAAGATGCTGATACTGGGAACAGTGATGAAGAAATTACTGATACGGAAAAGGCAGATGCTGAAAAGACAGAAGAAGTAAAGGATGATATCAAGAAAGCTGAACTTCCTCCAACTTGATCCAGCTTATCTGTATATTCAGGTTTTTGGTAATCAATTTCTTAACCAATCTTCTGATACTTCTCTAATTGGTACTCTTAAAGATACTACAGAGGCTGAGATTAACTCTTTGTTAGACGTTTAAATTCAACAAGAGATACCAAATATCCAGTCACCATCTGTACTTTCTGTACTTGTGTCTATGATTCCTAAGCCCTTAATCCTCTCACCTATACCAGAAATTCCTTTAGTCGCTCCTGCAATAACTCTTCTACCTCCTCCCTCTGTCTCTACCATATCATCTATACTACTACAAACAACAACACCGATCCCTACACCACCAATCACCATCAAAACTCCACCAGTTACAACGATTCCAGATCAACTCCCTGCTATTATTCAAAGAGTATATGTCCAAGAGAAAGATGTTCAAGAGCTAAAAGAGGTTGACCATACTACAACACTTCGTGCTTCACTTAGATCTGAAATACCGTCAGCTGTAAATGCTTATCTTGGATCCAGTTTGGGAGGTGCACTTCAAAAGGTCCTACAGAAACATACTAAAGAACTTAACCAGCAGTATCCTTAGCAAGTTGACTACAAAGAGATTATTGAAGAGTCAGTGCAAGCAAATAATTTTAATGAAGTCAATAACCTATTGCCAAAGTTTCTACCAAAGGCGGTATCTGACTTCGCTACTCCGGTGATTCAAAGCACTATAAATAAAGCACTTGAAAAGACTCCAACAACATTAGCTCAATCTTCCTCACAAGCTCAATCTTCTCTTAAGGCTGTAGAGTCATTATCTGAATATGAACTAAAAACAATTCTTTTTGAAAAGATGGAAAAAAGCCACTCCTATCTGACTCATGAAAAGTACCAAGCCTTATTTAATGCTTTGTTGAATTCAATGAGTCTTGATGATGCTATTGCACATGGTCAAGCAGATCCAGAGAAAGTTTTGAGAAAAAGAGATCATGATGACGAAGACCTTTCTGCTAGACCAAACCAAGGTAAGATGACCAAGAGAAGTAGAACCAAAGAGTCTGAGCCATCAAATAAATCATCTACCTCCAAAGAATCATCTAAAGGTAAATCTTCTGCCAAAACCTCTAAATCTGGCAAATCTGTGTCTGCAAAAGAAATAGTTGAAGAACCAGTTTTTAAGATGGCATCTGATGACATTGAACAATTTGTTGATGATGTGGCTAATGATGCTGATCAACCACCTGATGACTCAACTCAAACTAAGGATAAAGCTCCAAAGAAAGATTGGTTCAAACAACCTCCAAGGCCTCCTACTCCTGATCTAGAATGGAACAAGCATCAAGTTGTAGAAGATCAACCTGAATAGCCTTGGTTCAACAATATGGTGTATGCTACAAAGGATCCGCTCACATTCGATAAACTAATGGCCACTCCGATTGATTTCTCTAAGTATGCTATGAATCGACTCAAGATAGATAATCTTACTCAAGCACACTTAGTAGGACTAGTCTGCGAGCTATTGAAAGGCACATGCACAAGCAGCAATGAACTTGAGTACAATATGGAAGAGTGCTTCAAAGCATTAACAGCCAAACTTGATTGGAATAATCAAGAAGGAAATCGTTTTCCCTTTGACTTGACCAAACCTCTTCCCCTAAAAGGTCATCTAGGTCATCTAATCGTTGCTGCAGAATACTTCTTTAATAACGATCTGGAATTTTTAAAATCATCAGATCCAGAAAAGAAGTAAACTACGTCTATTACGAAGACAAAAGAAGCTCGATAAGAGATAGTGGGAATTGAAGACATGGTCCTTACGCTTTGGATTACTACCAAAGTGGGGTATGACAAAGATGCTGAAAAGGGGATCAAGCACTAGGGTGACAAGCATCAGCTTTGGTATAGATCTCAGATAAACAAAGTCTCCAAGCACAAAGTCTACTCTGCTCAGAAGATTCTAAGTGTGGTCAGTGTGACAGTTCAAAAACTGCATGGTTATGGTCACTTGGAAGAAATTGATGTGAGAAGAGCTGATCGACAGCTATACAAGTTTAAAGAAGGTGACTTTGTTGATCTACACTTGAACGACATTGAAGACATGCTTCTTCTTGCTGTTTAACATAAGTTATTCCAACTCGAAGACAGTGACATTGTTGACTTTATTGTGGCCCTTCGTATGTTCATAAGAAGTCTTATCATCAAAAGACGTTTTAAGAATCTTTAGCTTGGTGTAGAGAGTTACCAAAAGAAATTTAATATCACCAAACCTTGAAAGACCTTTCCTAGAATCAAATTCAAAGAACTCTACACTCCATCATTTAACCCACCAGGGGTAATATATGAAGACTTGAACAAACTGAAAAGAGTGATGCGGGCTGAGAGCTGTACAAGTTCTTGGACGGGACACTCAAGACTGTTCATGATGAACTTTACTACTAGCTGCTTGATTTTTGACTCGAATACAATGATGACATGCCAAGGAGAAAATGGACAGCTGTGGATAAAAGAAGGTCAGGTATTATGGTGGATGCGATAGATAAGTAGATGCTTGAAAGGCGGATCATTAGGAATCTAAAAGATTGGTTGGTGCAAGGGAACTCAAGATGGACTACAGATTGATGACACGTACTGAATGATCGTCAAGTCCAATCTTAATTTTTATCTTGTGAATAATGCGAATATGTAGTATAGACGTATAAAAATAGGCAAGTATACATAGTCTTTGAGTACGAATTTTCTATAATTTTTCAATAAATTCAAAATCTTTCAAATTAACGTACTCAAAACTATATATATAATACCCTCATAATTTGAGGGGGAGCACTAAAATGTTCCTAATAAACCTTGTTAATAATTGGGACATTTCTCTCCCCAAATAGTTTTTCAAACATATTTGAATCAATTGATATCCAAAACATCAAGAGATTTGACATTTTTGATAAGGGGAGAAAATGTGATTAAATTATATGGCTAAAGATGTGATCTTAAGGACTCAAGTGCGAGCTTCACCCTTCATGTGCTAAACATTTTTTAATATCGAAGCACGTGTTGAGGGGGAGCATTTCTGAAAAAGTAAAAAACTATCAAGGTACAAAATATTTTGATATACATATAATAAGTACCTTGATTGAGTTTTTCCAATATGGTTTTAAGGCAATGAGGACAATACCCAAAGACTGGCCATGTAATTTGTAACACCCCCAAATTGGGTCGCAGCGGAATAAGGGTCCGGGGCGTGTTACTTCTCAGATCAATAACACAAGATAATATAAGAACGACCAAAAAGTCGTTTAAAATTGATACATTAGATTTAATAAGTGTGTGTTACAAAAGCCCGAAGCTTTACTTGTTTACTTGTTATTATTACAAAGATTTCCAGCCCATATCAGATATACAAAATGTAATGCGACTAAATCTTTAATGCATGACTTCAAAATATAACCACCAATGTATCCTTCGTACCTCGTGCTTAATGACCTCCTGAAAAACATTGCATTTAAAAACGTCAACATAAAGTTGGTGAATTTCATAGGTTTATTGAAAATGTACATGCAGACCGCAAGACTCCCAGTGATAATGCAGACAGATGCATACATCACAAAATGCAATTACGTTTGCCAGCACATGACACCGAAGCTCGACATAATGGAATAGAAAATATAAAATAATGCCTACCTTGCCCCGTGATAGTCAACCACGTAACATCCAGTACCGACATGATATACGTATCGTTCCCAGTGATAGCTAGTCACCCGAACGGGACGTGTCAATCCCAAATATATCTATCAATAATCATTCGCGCTCACAATTCCAGTATTACATTCATGATTCATGGGCATGGTGTGGTTATCGCTACTTGATGAAAAACGTAATCATGATAAAATGGTACACTTGCGTTCAATTTGTTAAACATTCATCTTTTCTCACCCCAAAAACCTTGTTAAATTTAATAATTGTAAAATATTGGGCTATGAACCACCTTGGAGTGAGTAAACTGATAACAAAATATCCCAATTAAAAAATGCGTCACCTAACGCCCGAATGCAACCTATATAATACAAGTCGAACACTAGTTCACGTACGTTGTCTAACAACGAACTGTATATAATCCTATATAGTTATCATCGTACTATCGTTCGGGCTATCATAATTAAGAGGTCATGACATGACGTACGAGGAGTTAGGACACTTTAAATCGTAAATCCAACAACTCGTCAATACGCCATCCGAAGAAGCCTCATTATGAAATTCCCTAGTAATATAGCCACTTCTATAACAAATAACAAAAAATTATATATAGCTATAGTCCATCTAATCGTTACTGAAATGTATTTATAAAGTAATAAACTTTTATATTACCCTTTAGCAAAAATGACATAACTTTGTCGTTTTAAGCCCGTTTCTCGCGTTTCTTACGCCCACGCTTTCCGTATTAAAGACGAGTGATCATAAAATCACATTTTTAGTTTTGAGATTCTGTGATGAAAAGTGTTTTAATAACTGTTTAAACAGCAATAAATCGTTTTTATACTTCTTAATTAACGTAAAACCCGTTTTAGTCGTTATCTTATTCGTTATAGCTCCGATTTTTAAGCCGATTCTTTTCGAACACGTTCTCGAAATTGAAAGTGTTTATCTTATTATTGATGTTTTACAAAGTATAAGTCTCTGCCAATACATAGTAACTTTTTATAAAATTATTTAATAAAGAATTTTATCTTCATAAATAATTTAAAATAAAAAAAATAAAAAAATAAAAAAAAAAAAAAAAAAAAATTAAAAAATAAAAAAAGTATAAAATATTAAAAAAAAAAAAATATTGTAAAAAGAATTAAAATAAAATTAAAAAAAAAAAAAAAAAAAAAAAAAAAAAAAAAAAAAAAAAAAAAATAAAAAAAAAAAATAAAAAAAAAAAAATAAAAAAAATAAAAAAAAAAAAAGACAAAAAAATATTTAAAAAAAAAAAAAAAAAAAAAAAAAAAAAAAAAAAAAAAAAAAAAAAAAAAAAAAAAAAAAATATAAAAAAAAAAATTAAAAAAAAAAATATAAAAATTTTAAATTAAAAAAAAAAGAAAATAAAAAAAAAAAAAAAAAATAAAAAAATATAAAAAAAAAAAATAAAAAAAAAAAAAAAAATTAAAAAAAAAAAAAAATAAATTAAAAAAAATAATATAAAAACAAAAAAAAAGAAAAAAAATAAAAAATAAAAAAAAAAATTAAAAAAAAAAATTAAGAAAAAAAAAAACTCGACTATTGTATTTTCCCCCCCCCTTCGTTATTATCTTTTTCGAGTTTCTTATCATTTTGGAATCCTTATGAGATGTAATATCTTATAAAAATGATAACCCCACTGTTTGGATTTCGAATCCAAACAGCCCTTTATGTACCTTATATATACTTAATTATATATACTTTATATATATACTTTTCCATACATATTTTACCACAAATCCTTTTATAACTTATAATATACTTATGTCATATAAAATATCATATGTAATATCCAGAATTTTGTCCATTAGTTCCCTAAGATCACAAGTTAATTAATCTCACATAAAATCATAACTTTCTTAATTAACATTTTAATCATCTAGTTTACACTTAAACAGAACATATTCCACATAAACTACATGTTAACATACCTTATAATTAATTATTCCATGATATTACTAATTACATATCATATGAAAAAGTGTTCTAAATCATAATCATAAGTAAGTTATCATTTTAACATGTTTAAAACCCTAATTTGGTGATTTAGTTATATAGAACATGTAAACATATAAAGATGATCAAAGTGAAGACATAAAGGTATATATATAACCTTGTAGTGATGTATGATGATGTTCAATTTCAACCAAACCCTTTGGTTAGATAAAAATCCAAGCTTGCAAGAATGAAACCCTAGATTAGGTTAAAAAACCCTAGTTTTTCTAATCTTTCTTCTTTGCTTCAACACTTGTAAATGGTTATCCAACACTTCAAATCACCTTGAAGTATCTTAGATATGATGTGAGAGTACTTGTGTGATCTTAGAAAATCAAAGTATGGATTTGTTTAGGTGGCTATTTTGAGCCGTGAGCTTAAGAGAGAAGAGAGAAAAGTTTTGTGATTTTTGTTAAGGGTTACATGAAAGTCAATATGAGTGCATGCTATTTATAGTGCTTGAGACATATTATCAAGCCTCAAGTGCATGTGCTAGGGATAAGAAAGAGAGGTGGCACATAGGAAGGCACAAGGAAACCAAGGGTGAAGTATCTAGATATTTTAGGGCCTTAGTCACCAACTTGATGATTCCTTGGTTCTATCCTTCAAAAATTCGGCCACATATATATATATATATATATATATATATATATATATATATTAAATGAAATTTTTATTATGTTGTGTATTGGGTATAATCGTGGGTATTCGTTTAAGCGAAGTTAGGTTTTGGTGCTCCGTGAATGCCGAAACGCATTTCTAATCGCGAAATGTAAAATTTTACGTAACTAACAAAAATAAGATAAACAAAGTTGATAATTATCCTCATAATAACAATTAACACTTTCCTTGATGTAAACGTTTAAATCGTTTAATGCCCGTTTACAATTGAAAATCATTTTTAGTTTACGCGATTTAAGCTTAACTATAACGATTTAAGAGCAAACGCGTAAAACCCTAAAAATAAATTGTGAATTACATAATGTCAAACAATGACCTAAAACACGAGGTGTTATAGTCTTCCCCCATTAAATGAGCCTTGTCCTCAAGGCTTATGACACGACACTTGATGATGGTGCGGTCTTGGTGAAGGGGTGTGGATATTTCTTCTGAAATTGGTCTTTCACGTTCCCATGTAAACTCAGGACCTCGCCTAGAGTTCCATCTGAACCTTGACAATTGGGACATGGCTTCGCCTCAATTGTTTGACTTCACGATCCATGATTTCTACGGCTTTCAACAAAATGAAGCTTTGTCATCCACTTGGAGACCTTCCAACGGAACTATTATGGTTCGTCCATTATAACATTCTTCAAGTTGGATACATGAAACGTATTGTGGACCCTGCTCAGCTCTTGAGGAAGCTCAAGCTTGTAAGCAACGGCTCTAACCTTTTTCAACACTTTGAAAGTCTGACATATCTGGGGTTTAACTTCCCCGTTTGCCAAAACGTACACCCTTTCCAAGGCGAAACCTTAAGCATAACCTTATCCCCAACTTGAAATTCCATGAATTACGCTTTAAATCCAGTTGTATGCCATTTTGTCGATCGCGAGCGGTTTGAATCCTTTGTTTAATCTGGATGATCCTCTCCGTTGTTTCTTGCACTAATTCTGGACCAGTGAGTTGAACTTGTCCAACCTCGGCCCAACACACGGGTGAACGACACTTTCGACCATAAAGTGCTTCAAACGGTGCAGCCTTAATGCTAGCATGATAACTGTTATTGTATGAAAACTCGACTAATGGCAAATGTTTAACCCAACCATTTCCAAAGTCGATTACGCAAGCACGTAGCATATCCTCGAGAGTTTGGATGGTTCTCTCGCTTTGTCCGTCGGTTTGCGGATGATATGCAGTACTCATATCCAAACTTGTACCCAAAGCCTTCTGAAGTGACTTCCAGAAATTTGATGCGAACCGAGGGTCACGATCACAAATAATTGAAATAGGTATTCCATGCTTCGTGACTACCTCCTTTAGGTACATTCTTGCCAGTTTATCCATAGGATCCGTTTCCCTCATTGGCATAAAAATGGCAGACTTTGTAAGTCGGTCAACGATCACCCAAATAGTGTCATAACCTTGTGACGACTTAGGAAGCTTCGTGACAAAATCCATCGTGATGTTGTCCCACTTCCATTGAGGTATCTCGGGTTGCACTAAGAAACCCGATGGTCTCTGATGTTCGGCCTTGACCTTAGCACAAGTCAAACACTTACTAACATAGGTGGCGATGTTAGCTTTCATATTGGGACACCAATATAGTTTCTTCATATCTTGGTACATCTTGTCCGAACCCGGATGAATAGAGTATTTAGATTTGTGGGACTCCTGCATGATCACAGTCCTTAAGTCACCATAACATGGTAACCAACTCCTGCCATTTAAGCACATAGTTCCATCCGCACGTGGTTCCAACTTTTCCGTTCTAAATTTCTCCGGATCTTTTGAATTCTCAACCAATATACCCCCAACATCCTCATTCTTGATGTTTTCCGGCTTTCATGCTTCAGTCTGAGCTCTCAAGATTTGTTTAGGAAGATCCAAGCCAATAGTCATCACTAAGGCCCGAACCCTTAGTGGTTCTCGTTCCTTCCTGCTCAGAGCATCAGCAACAACATTCGCCTTCCCTGGGTGATAACGAATTTCGCAATCGTAATCACTCAGCAACTCTAACCAGCGACGTTGCCTCATATTTAATTCCTTCTGATCAAGAATGTGTTGTAAACTTTTGTGATCAGTGAACACCGTGCACTTGGTTCCGTACAGATAGTGCCTCCAAATCTTTAGAGCAAACACTACTGCCCCAAGTTCTAAATCATGAGTCTTATAGTTCTTTTCATGAATTTTTAACTGGCGTGATGCATAAGAAATTACTTTTTCTCTTTGCATCAACACAACGTCAAAACCCTTCTTTGAAGCATCGCAGTATGCGATGAAATCTTCGCTTCCCTCAGGTAAGGCTAGGATTAGTGCACTGTACAGCTTCTGCTTCAATAGTTGAAAAGCTGCTTCTTGTTTATCGCCCCAATCAAACTTAACACCTTTCTGGGTTAGTTTTCGATGAATCTTCTATAATAGCCGACAAGGCCCAAAAATTGGCGAATCTCTGTTGGTGTTTTAGGAGACGCCCAATCTTTGATAGATTCAATCTTGGCAGGGTCAACGTGAATACCTCGACAGTCAATCACGTGACCGAGGAATTGTACCCTGGAGATCCAGAATTCACACTTGGAGAACTTGGCGTACAATTCTTCCTTCTTAAGCAATTTTAAGATCTGCCTAAGGTGTTCTTCATGTTCCTTCTTACTTTTGGAGTAGATCAAAATGTCATCGATGAAGACAATTACAAACTTATCCAGATACGGTTTACACACCCGGTTCATAAGGTCCATGAACACGGCCGGTGCATTAGTCAAACCAAAAGACATGACTTGGAATTCATAGTGACCGTATCGAGTCCTGAATGCAGTCTTGGGAATGTCTTCTTCTCGAACTCTCAACTGGTGATACCCTGACCTCAGATCGATCTTTGAATAAATACTCGACCCTTGCAGCTGGTCGAATAGGTCATCGATCCTTGGGAGTGGGTAGCGGTTCTTCACTGTCAGTTTGTTCAATTCCCTGTAATCGATGCACATCCGGAAAGACCCATCTTTCTTCTTTACAAACAGAACTGGAGCTCCCCAGGGTGAGGAACTTGGTCTTATGAAGCCTTTGTCCGTAAGTTCCTGTAGTTGCTCCGCTAGTTCCTGTAGCACCAGGTACCAAATCGATTCGAAACTCCACTTGTCGAGTGGGTGGTATACCCGGCAAGTCCTCAGGAAAGACTTTAGGAAATTCTTGAACAACTGGCACATCTTCAAGTCGTTTCCCCTTTGACTTGTCTTTGTCTTTGGTTGCGGTGATATTTGCTAAGAATACGTGACATCCCTTCGTTAAATACTCTTGAGCCTTAGTACACGAGATGATGTTTAATCGGGTCCCGTGTTTATTGCTGCTTCCGTCACCTCGAACGATTAAAATTTCGTCTCCAAAAGGAATACGAACGATCTTTTCCGCACAGACAATAACGGCATGGTACTTTGCCAACCAATCCATACCAATTATCACGTCAAAGCTACCTAGTTCTACGGGCATTAGGTCTATGTTGAAAGGATGATTTAATAAGTTTAACGTACAACCTTGAATAATAGTGTTTAACCCAACAATTCGCTCATCGGCTAGTTCAACATTATAATCATGATCTAATGCAGTTGGAGTGATAACAATTCGAGAGATAAATGCAGTAGATATAAAACTCCTATCGGCATCTGTAACACCCCCAAATTGGGTCACAGCGGAATAAGGGTCCGGGGCGTGTTACTTCTCAGATCAACAACACAAGATAAT
>BQNB010127195.1:0-19479 GCA_026074375.1 Tanacetum coccineum
ATCTTTTAAACGACTCTTATAGAGGTCGTTCTCTTATATCTTGTGCTTGTGTATTATGAAGTAACACCCCCAGTTACCTATTCCGCTGCCACATATGTTGGGGGTGTTACATGACACATCCTAAACAAGCTACACATACGTAATTCCAACAACGTGTTTAAAACGGAATGGCATCCTTCAGCTTCTCAATAAAGAGTTCTTTTTCACGCGCCCTGAGCTCCGTCTCGCTCCCCAAGTTCTGCAGCTGCAACATCTTTTGACTATCTTTCCCTTGAATCTTCTTCAGAAACTCAGTTGTCTTATCCAGAACAAGCGTCCCGCCAAAGTGTCCGACTGCTCAAGAAAATAGGCCCTCTCCTGAACCACATTAGCAACCTCTCCACACACCTTATTGATCTCTCTCGCGAGCCTACAATCCTCAATGTTCGACCTGCGGCAATAAAAGATCATCATGTCTTCCCACTTTGGCGAATTGACAGCCTTCTAAGCCTTGCCATAGTTTTTCTTATTTTAAATATAAATTTCACAGCTAAAGTATGAGACACAAAATCCTATGACCATCTTTATATAACCACATTGAGACATTAAGTCCCTAACATAATCATCCCAAGAAAGACCACAAAGCCCAATGGCACATGAAAAGCCATAGTGAATGACATTAGATTCCTAATGCACTTTGCTTCCCAAAATTGGTAAGAACAAGCATGAATGTCCGCGCGTTGCTGCGGGACGTTAATTTTTTTTGTGCTGGTTTATTTTTTCGGTCTCATGTTTAATAGTTTGTTTTTTTTTCTTATATGAAGGTCTTATTGTTGGGTCTATATGCTGGTAACTTAATGTTTTTTTTCTCTATTTGTAATAGGTTTATTTTCCGTCTCTTGTTTAATATTTGTTTTTTTTACACACAGGGGCTTATGTGTAGGGCGTCGTGTCATACGGGTATATTTTTTTATCTTTAATAATAAGTACTTTTAATTGTATTTTCCTATTTTGTAGCCGAAGCAAATTTTTTTATATTAGTTTGAGGAGGGATGTGATTGTGTGGATGTGTGGTGTGTGTAGTGAGTGGTGTGGAGTGATCGGGTCTATTTTTTCATCTCATGTTTAAATAGTATTTTATAATGTTTATAATGTTGGCATCATGTCGCGGATATTTTTTTTGATATAAATAAATCAGTACTTTTGTAAAAAAAAATTCTATTTTGTGCCGAGCAATTTTTTTTTTTAAAGTTGCCTACTTTCAAAAAAAAAATTCAAATGACCGGCCCAAATTGGGAAGCCCAAAGGGCCGGCTACTGTACACTGTAGCGAGCTGCCCCAAAACGGGCAGCGATCGCGTAGTTCGCGATGCATTCTTATTTATTTTATTTATTTGTGGTTTATTTTTCGGCCTCATAAGTTTAATTATTAGTTTTTTTTTCTTATATGATGGGCATATGTGTGGGAGCTCATGTTTAAAGTTTCTTTTTTTGGCTAACGGGTTTATTTTTAATATAATTTTATGGGAACATGGCTTGTGCTATTGTACTTCTGTGTGGGTTTATTTTTTTCATGGTCTCATGTTTTTAGTGCGGGGTAATTTTTGCGTTAAAATTTTATTTTAATTTTTTTCCTATTTTTTTATTTGGTGCGGTTTTTATTTTTTCGGTCTCATGTTTAATAGTTATTTTTTTATAAAAGATCTTAATGTGTTGGCCTCAATGTCGCGGTATTATTTATATCTTAATAAGTTAATGACATTTTGTAACCACGGGGGGGGAAGAGATCACCAAACAAACTTCTGGACAGAGTTCTCTTCTGAAAAGTTTTTAGTACTGGGATTAAGATCAATAAGGCGGTTCCATATTAGGAGATATAAGAAGAAAATGAGTAAGCGGTGGTCAAACAAGTGGGCATTTCTAAGGAAGGTTGTACTGATAGAGATATGGAGAAGATTATTGGAACTCAAGGCAACAAATTAGTTTTCCGATGAATGTTCTTAATATTTTTCTTTTTTCATATCCAAGGCCTAGGACCAAGATAAGAAAAGATTTGGATCAAGGAGTTATGTATTTCTAAACATAAAGTAAGTTTTTTTGTCTAGTTCCAAAAAACTAATATGGAGATGTTTTAGGCTAGTGGAGGTTAAATTTCTATGGGGAACCTATTTTTTACGACTACATTATTAGTGAGGCAGATATGGCAATTCAGGAGGTATTCTTTGCGTTGGGGATACTAATTTCGTCAAGAAGAATCATCATACTATATCAGATAATTTTATCAGCTTTGTATGGGACGTGGATACTGAACATCAAAGTTATTAATTAATTTAGGGGGTCTAGTCCACAGCCCCCCAATCTGTTTCATCTAAACGTATGTTGTGGAGTTATCTCGAATCTCTTATCACTAGTTGGAATGGAGAAAGTTTAATTATGGGGGACTTCAACGAAGTTAGATGTATTGAGGAACGGTGGGGATCGGTTTTTAACAGTCATGGAGCTAACGCGTTTAATTCCTTTATTTCTAATTCGGGTTTAAACGATATCCAGCTGGAAGGATTCTCTTTCACATGGGCTCAATCCTATCGGACTACCAAGATGAGAAATTAGATAGGGTTCTTATGTCTACTGGTTACTTTCAGTTTTTCCTCTTATTTTGATTATCTGTCTTGATCGTCACCTCTCAGATCACAGCCCTAAATAATCAAGGAAGTCTTTCGGATTTTGGCCCTACTCCATTATCGTTTTTATCAATACCTTGGCTTGAGCTTTCTGGAGTCGATGACTTGGTCTCAAAAATCTTGGAATTCTTTACTCATGTATGATTCCAATGAGTATGATTCGGTTTAAAAAAAAATAAGAATAAGAATATTAATATTATTAGCTTTCAAAATGATGAAGAAGGAATTCAACATGGACTTGGATTTCAAAAACTGGCATCAGTTAGGTCTTTCTAATGATCTTAAAATCTTAATTGTGTGACATTGACTAAAGTGTTGGATCAAGGAGAGCCCACGAACGACATTCTTTTTGTCTCGTTTGGAAGTCTGAAACAATTACACGATGTCAATCGTCTAACAACCGTGATATCATGCAAAAGCGAAAATTAGCTGGCAATCGAGGGGGGACGACAACTCCAAATACTTTCTATGCTATCATAACAAAGAAATACGCCAATCTTTCAGTTAAAGGTATTATGGAATGGTGATTGGATTGTCGAACCAGATCGTTGTTAAACCAGAGTATTAGAAGGCATTTACGAACAGATTCCAAGACCTGTGGAGGACTGGTTCTAGAGTAAAGACGAGTAAGTCTAACCTTTCCTTTTCCTAATCGTCTCATAATGATCAGAATTCTTAAAACTGGAATCTCTGATCTCAAATGAAGATATTCCGCACAGCCGTGTGGGTTGTGATTGATAAATATCCCCTGGGCCGGACCTTACACTTTCGAAATTTTTCGTAAGTATTGCCCGTTGTTGGGCCTGACTGTTTGCATAGCTAAAATGGTTTTTTGAACAATGGAGGAGTTGACTCATTGGATGCAACTCTTCGTTTGTGGCCCTCATCCCCTAAAGTTCTTCATCCGAAAGTTTTTGTTATTGACTACCGTCCCATCAGTTTAATTGGAAGCCTTTACAAAGACGTTACTAAGATCCTAGCTTCTCGGCTTTCCTTGGTTATTTTCGGATCTCATCTCAGAGTTCAGACTGGAGAGCAGTCCTTCCTAGAGAACAGATTCTCCGACTGATCCTTTTATTATCAAATGAAATCTTAGCTCGGTTGACAAACTTAAAAAGCAACAACTCCAAGAGTCTTTTAAAGTCGATTTTCGCCAAGGCTTATGATTCCGTTAGAGGGATTATCTTGAATGATTGGTTTCTCATCTATCTTTTGGATTCGTCCTAACTGGCGTTCATAGGATTCGTGAATCTGTCTTTCAGGAAGCCTCTATTTTTAGTTAACGGGAATCCACTACTGAATTTCCATTTATACCGAGGCTTGAAACAGGGGACCCCTGAGCTCCTTTTTGTTTTACTAATTATGGAGTCTCTTCAAAATCTTATCATTTTCCCGGCAGTTGAACGGGAATTTCAAAGTATACAAGATATGACCCTTCTACTAACGTTGTCTCAATTTATTCGACGCCGACTACGCGGTCTTTATTGGTGAGTATCTCATTCTAACTTAAAGGGTCCTCTCATGAATATTCTTTCGATGCTTCTCCTTACATTCTGTATGTCAATAAATATTCAGAAGAGTCATCTTCTTGCTTGTCCTGGTATCCCTGATAATTGTTGTGTCTGAAGCTGCTAAGTTCTATTGGTTTGTTTATTAATGAAAGCTCCCTTTTAAATACATGGGTATTTTAGTATAGTCATATATTTTCAAATACCCAATTTATATATAATTAAAATCTTAGAATGCATATTCAATATCGATTTTAAAATGACCATTATATCATTTTTCTTTATGTTATTATACCCTTATCAATTACGCGCTATCATATCGAATCTTATGTTCCGTAAAATATACTTTTAATTTGTTTATAATCAGTTTGAAAATATTTGGATATTTTATATTCGAAAAATGAAATTTTCTAGATTTAATCAGATTGCTTGGGTCAAATGGTCTAAGGTGCTTGCTTCTAAGAAATTCGGAGGGTTGAGAGTTTCTAGTTTCTTCGCTCTCAATCGGGCTCTTCTTTTCAAGTGGGTATGACGCTACCTTTCTCATGATAACTCCTTATGGTCTCGAATTATATCAGCTTTACATGGCTTGAATGGTCATGTTCTTTCTGCTGCTTTCAATTCGACATGGAGCTCCATCATAACAGAAGTTAACTCCCTTAAAGTCAAAGGTGTCGATCTCATTTCTCATTGTAAGATTCGTGTGGGAAAAAAGGTACAGGTACAGAGCAATTGGAAAGATCTTTGGATTGCGATAAGCTTCTCAATGCTTTTCCTTTCCTCGTTTGTTTGCTTCTTTAAGAGAATAAAGACAATATCGGGTTGCAGATACGATGAATACGTCTACTCCGCTCTTTTCGTCGTCATGTCCGAGGAGGTGTAGCAGTCCCAACAACATTGATCAATCTTTCGTTATACTGGGATACGTTATTTTCTCTAATATTATGACAGATGGTTTTGGGACTAATGCGATGTGTTTTTCATGTCAAGGATGTTTTCGAATCTAAGTTAGATGAGGCTTCTCCTCCCCTAAAATGGAAGTTTCCTACTCGATGGATTAAAAGTATTATTAAGGGGAAACCGATCAAGGTAAACGTTTTTGTCTTGGAAACTTATCTTATTCTCGATCGTTTACCCTACTAGACGAATTGTCCTCGTAGGAATACTCCCTCATCCTTCTTTGGCTTGTCCTCTTTGTGAACACGTGCTCCGAGATTCAGTTCCCATTTATTCCTTCGGAATTTCTACTGTGGCAAAGAATTCAGTTTAAGTTAATTTGTAGATGGTGGAATTTGATGTTCTATCCATATGAGTCGTTACGAAGAATGGCTCACTAGGTTTCCAAATCTATCCGTTAGGTTTTAAGACAAAGAGGTGTTGGAAGGCGTGTTTTACTTTTCTAAAGTGGAGCCTTTGGAACGTTCCGGAATCAATTCCTTTTTGCGTCTCCTATTCCCCGAAAGGATTCTATAATTCACAATATTGTTTTAGTGACCGCTCCTTTTATATGTGTGTAGCCTAGATGTAATAGAACATTGAATTGGGTTAGTTGGCTTCAACACCCTTTTTTGATTCCTTTGTAATTTACTAGCTCCTTGCTAGTGGTTCTAATAAAGTCGCCGTTAAAAAAAAGACGAATACTCGTGCATAGCATCCTCATTTTATAGCGATAGATAGTTGTGGTGATAAAAAAAATTAGGAGTTATAAACGAAAAATAATAAAAGTTTGAGGATTTGAGAATTAAACATAATGTTTTGAAACCCGGTCTGACCCGGCCGGTTCAACTGGTTGAACCGTTTTCGGTCGAAAAACGAGTCAAATTAAACCGGTTTTTATATTTTCGAAACCCGGTTTGACCCGGTGGAAACCGTTTAAACCGATGATTCCGAACTTATTGAACCAGTAACCTTAAATAACAGGAAGAACGGTGACCTCGACCTGGAATCGATTAAAGACCCGGTTTCCAAAACATTCATTATAGTTTTCATAAATAGATTATCTAATCTTTTCAACTTCAAGGTTTATAGCTTTTTCCATAGTATAAACTAGGTACCTTCACAATTTTGTCACCATTTCATGTGTCATCTTTGTTCTTTCTCGTAGATTCAAAGGTACCCCCCATTAGCATTTTTCCTTTTACAGTATCAATATATTACTACGCACATCAAATAAAAAGCTAGTACTCATGTATAATTAACGCAATTTGTAGTTGGAACTTTTGTCTAAAAAGATTATTAACCAAGCATATACCTAATGGGAAATTAAGATGCAAATGTTGAAATAATCATACATCATAATGGGATGCGCGGTGTCGATTATTATTACAAGCACTTTATTGTAAAAAAAACTACTCTTGTTATTCATATAATGATTTCTGTATCTTTTTATGTTTTACACTTGTTTTTTAATTATATGTCATTTTATGTCATTTTACACTTTATAAATACATTCTATGGTTGCTTTTAAAAACACTTTTGAAAACCAAAAAAATACAGCTTGTAGCTAAATAATACTACCAGTCAACCAACTCCGTTATGAGCTTACAACTTAGAGTTAACATTTTACAGCTTAAAACCAGTTTTGTCAAACATAAAAAAACTAGCTTTAAGCTGTAAAATGTTAACTCTAAGTTGTAAGCTCATAACGGAGTTGTAAGCTGATAACGGTTGACTGGTAGTATTAGCTAGTTATAAGCTAAACAAATTTACAGAACCCTTCTGGCTCTCGCGATTTTGGAGACAAACAGAAACCTAAATCGGTTTTTTTATCCTTCGTTTTTAATCCCTTAATTCTTCTACAATCCTTACGTTCTGTATCATCAAACGTCTGTTTAATATTTACAAAGCTAATAACGTGGTTGGTTAATCTTTAAAAAACGGTAAGGGTTCTTATTTTTTAGGGTTTCTTTACAATCGCTGCTAGGGTTCCATAATATCATTCAATATGTATTTTTTGGCAATTGGCAGGGTTACGTCTGGTTTGTTTATTAAACGATCAGACCTTTGTCGATTAGTGTTTTGTTAATAACCATTCACGCTCCTCTGTCACGGTGTGTTGTCTTTGCTGGGTGCTGATTGTTTAATCTTGTTAACTGTACTTCGTTAATTAAGGCTGGTGTTTGTGGTTTGTAATGAGATTGTGTAGGATCGTTGCTTAATTAGGATAGGGTACTGCCGATACTGGTTGTGTAGGGTTCTTATGTGTCGGCGATGGAACATGATTTTTTGAGTCAAAAAGTGGGTGGGAGAGGGAGAGGCGTGAAAGAGAAACAACATGGCTCGGCAAATGATACAACAAAGAAAATTGTTGTGGTGTCCTCTACTGTAGACGAGCTTGATTCTGGGAATAAAAAAGGTACGCAAGAAGGAAATGTAGGGAAAACATCGATCAGTTCTACTGCTGATAATGTTCATGAGTCACCTACTACTGATAATTCTGCTTCGATTCGTTCGGGGCTTTTATCGTATGCTAAATTAGCTACTTGTGAATCAAGTAGGAAAAATGTGAATTTTCGCAGTTTAATTACACCGGTGGGAAACGAGGTTGATGTGGCTATATCATTGGAGTCTATTCGTGCAATTAGTGAATGGTTAGCTAATACAACTTATGTTCCAATTTTAAGAGAACGGGAGCGTACCCATTGTTGCTAAAGCTCTTACAAAAACCAAAAAACCCTGAGTAAATATGGGTATGGAGCATTGGATTGGTTAAATCCAATGTTGTATCTCCGTCTAACGGGTATTTTTCTCCAGTTTAGGTTCAATGAGGACTGATCAATGAAACAAATGGTCCTTGGTAAGGATGGATTGGATGCAATGTTGGATTAGTTTATTCATAATAATCCATTTATTCTGAAAAAGTAGAATCCGGATGTGAACTTACAAAAATAAGATGTTGGTAATGTTTCAGTTTGGGTTAAATTTCATGATGTCCCTATGACGGCATTTGGTGAGGATAGTTTGAGTATCATTGCTACTAAACTAGGCACTCCCTTGACTCTTATACATTTGACATGTACATGCAATCATGGGGTTGGTCAAGCTATGCTAGAGCAATGATTGAACTGCGAGATGATGGGGAGTTGAAAAATACTATCATGGTGGTTATGCCAAAACTTATTGGTGAGGGGTTCAACATGTGCACTAACGTTTATGTATAATAGAAACCCTCCCAGTTTCGTTCCAGGATTTTGGACCATTCTGTAATGATGACTTAAGAAAATTTATTGAAAGGTACTCTCGTATGTGGTGAAGAACTTGAATAATCCTAGACAAGCTACTAGATGTGGTCTGGTTAGTCCAAATGTTAGTTTTAAATCTACTTAACAAATTTACAGACCTCTTTCTAATAAGAATGGTGTCAGCACTAGTGGTAAAAAGAAGCAACACTACAAGAAAAACGGGTATTTGGGAAGGGACAAAACCGTGCCAAATACACAAAAATCCGTGCCAAATACCATTTGGCACGGCTTTGGCACAGTTTTGGCTCCGTCCTAAATATGAGGGTGCCAAATACATTTGGTTCGGGACAAAAATGTGCCTAATAGTATTTGGCACGGGTTTTGGAACGCTTTGCTTTTGTGTGCCATGCGTTAGGTATTTGGCACGATATGTACTCTACCGTTCTAAATGCGCATTTGGCACATACTCATCCCCCGTAACAAATGCTTCTTTGGTACGGTTTCACTTCTCGTGCTAAAGTATTCGAGACCGTCCCATTACACGTGCCAAAAACATTTGGCACCTTTTTCAGCCTTGCCCAATACATTTGGCACATCGTCATTTCGGTACCAAATTACTTGGTAGATTATTATTCATGTTCCGAAAGTACTGGTACGGTTCTATGTCCTCTATTATAAACATTCGGCACGACTTTAGTAATATTTCCGAGAATGTACTACTCTGTTACAATAAAAATAGGTAAATTAAATACAATTCCCAAGCCAAAAATACATTTAAATCAAATTCTATTAATCAACTGTTGAATCAAGGTGATACAGCTTGAATCTTTGTACAATCACTTGAAGCCAATAATACTATAGACACACCAAGCCCAACGTATATCAATGTTGGCTATCTTTTGCCATTCTAAACCATGAACCTTTAATTAAGAAAAATAATGCTATAGACACACCAAGCCTAGCGTAGTCAAATCAATTCCAAGTGCAAGAGATGTTAAATTAGGGTCACTCATTCTTATCACACTTAATAACACAATACCTAAGGTATGACTGGCAGATGAACAAAAACATTGCATCTTTTAACCAAATCTCTCCAAACACTATAGTAATCAAGAATCTAAATCCAATTCACAATCACATGTCGATTTTGTAACTATGTCCAAAACGGTGTTGAGGTCAAGTGTTAAGTTGCTTCCAAAAATTTAAAGGTCTTTAGGTATTGCAGCCGAATCGTTGAAACTTATAGTAGGATATTTGATTTTGGGCCGATGGTTGGATATTCCCTCCATCTACACAATACACACTTAGTGGCCACATAATATCGTTCAAGCATACACTCGTTCTCAACACACACTCTCAAATTACTTCAGATCACAACAATCCTTCGCACCGATAGCACTAGCCTAGCCCCAATTATCGTTCTCATACAACACTGAGTATATTCCGCATGTGCGATCACGACTGCAGACATTTATTATAGGGCATTCACTGAGTATCTATCTTGAATCTTGTGATCTCTGATTGATTCATAGTATCACAGCTCTCTGCTCCTCCTCAGAGTCCTGAAAAACATGGTGGTCATGAACACACATGCTTCTACAGCGTTACTTAGCTTCGATTTCAGCGTATAGACTAATCATCACGCTGACTCACACTCAACACCTCACACAACCTAGGAGTTTCCATCGCCCACAAAAAACATCTCGTCTCTTAAATAAATATAATTCATATACAAACTAACAATACATAAACAAGACACACATGTTGCACAAAGGGCAAAAACAAGTGAGAAATAATCCGGCGAGCTGAAAGGATGAATTTGATCTCTGAAACATCTACATCCAAACTTCTATGCAAGTGATGCAGAAATCCTAATTCATACTTACACGAGATGAACAGGAGACACTGCTGCAAACTAAGTATTCTGAATGGAAACAACACGTTGCATTCGCTACGTTGTGGACCAGAGTGTGGATCAGGAAAATGTTCAGACCTCAGAGTTGAAATCCTGAGGACATTCCTATTATGACAAAATACATTTCTAGAGTTAATATAAAAAGGGCCTCAACAAGTCGCATAATCAGATATTAAAATGGACTTTACAGAGAATTTTGCGACATGGCCAACATCAAGATACACAATAGGAAGTTGAGTCATAGGAAGCTAGTCACCTATCTTTATTGCTATGCAGATCACATAGCCATAACTCAACATTGCCAACCATGATTCTATCAGCATCAACTATAGCCAGTACAATCTTACATAGAGGATCATTACAATAAAATTTTTCAAGCTTAAATTAATTTAGCAGAAACAAGCAGTAATTTCTTGTCTCTTACACTAAACAAAAAATAATGTACACACACATAATAATAAGTTGCACAACTTACTAATATAAAAACCAAATCAAAAACCGAAAACTCGTGTAGAACGTTCACTAAAATCAGGGATCAACGTTTTCAATCAGGTAACCCACATTTATATATAGTCTTCAAGTGCAGTAATCATCTATATAACTTGACACACAAACATCTATGACTCTATCAGCAAGAGTGGCGACATATACTCGTATTCTCATCGTCTCACGACCTCATCTGGTCACAGCGAGAATGACTCACTATAGATTATAGATTATGAGTATAGCAGTAGATCTCGCTATTACATGGTCATATCACAGCGCTCATTAATGCATGACCTGTTTATGAGACCGCCATAAGTAACTACATCTCATATTCACAATAAACAGTACACTTGGTGAGATCAGTCGGCAATATGTCACTCGGAGTTCGGAAGAGTCACTAGAACAATCTCACATCTTGGCCCTATCACATTGGAGAGGTGACGAACTATCACAAGGCACGGCTCCTTCACTCTTAGAAGGCTCGGACCTGAGTAATACTGTGGAAAATTTTATAATATGACTGTATATGTGGTTTCGATACAAACGAACATCATTTGGTCTCAGCTGAAAAAGATCACTATTGTCAATGTCTAAGAATATTTATACGGGTTTGCTTGGGCATTAAAGGCTAGACAATTGTTTACTATTAATTTTTGTTTAAAAGTAAACTAACTTATGTTTTATATAATAATGCTTGGCTTAGTGACTGGGAAAGCTGGTCGGAAAAGTGGGAAAATATAGGGATCACAATCTTATACAAGGCCTACTTAACCAACAATTTTGTCAAAAAACAATACTAACCAATACTTAACAAAACGCAATTCTATACAATACCTGATTATTTCTTGAGATATGGATGTTGGAGAGTTACCCTAACATAAAAAATGGTGTTCTAAAAAGGCGAATGTGATCATACGTGGCTTGCTGGTCAAAGGGTTACAATGTTGAGAAATCAGATATGAAAACAATTGACCGTAAACACAAAAGTTAAAAACATATTTGTGATCAATATTTATTTGTTTTTCCATCATGTTGTACGTGAACAATATTTATATTTTTTTCTAGATGTCAAATCCAAATGTGCCCCTAATTGCAAGTCCTGAAGAGATGAGTCATGCATGGTTTAAGGATAGTGCTGAGTTTATTAAAGGCTTGGATGCTCAAGACGGTACATTTCTTCAAGATGACCAATGTAGAGAAAAAAGTATGGAACAGCATAACGGAGGTGTGTGACACTGAAGATGGTACTTTTGTTCATAGGGTTGTTGGAAAAATCTGTCCTAAAATGAATCGAATGTCAGTTGATGATGGGGATGGTGTTTTGGATTCACAAACAAAAGATGTTATTGAAGAAGCATCAATGCTTCCAACCATGTCGTCAAATAGTCCACAAGCGGGAAATACTGCAGTATCTGAATTTTTTGCTGAATTTGATGCTCTTAAAAAGGAAGTTTTGTTGATAAAGCGACGCAAAGATGATGAGTTTTTAATGAATTGGACAAAAGAACACACACACCACACACTATAGACTTCCGGAAACTTTGTTAAGTTAAAAAAAATTACTTACAAATGATTTGTGTACCAAAAATGAATCAAGCGATTGCAACCCAAAAAAGTCTAATGGTGGCGTGTCTAGTGAAGAGAAGCCAAAAATTTTTCTTCCAACACAATGATATATCAAATCATATTGGTGTGTTCAAGTGAGGCAAAGGTTAGCATGGCTTTCAGCCTCTTCTGATTTTATGTATAGGCATGCTTGTTCCAGAAATGTTTCTTACTTGTAAATGATAAAATTAAATAGACCAAAACATGACTGGTTTTAATTAAATAGCAGGCATCCACCTCTCTGCTCATACATCCTGAGAAATGACAAAAATGTTTCTCATTGCCGATAACGTAGTAATTGATGGTCCAAACTGCAAAGGATCTTTATAGAAATTCTCAGCATCATTTTCAACTTCTAATCAAAGTTTTAGGCATAAAAAAAATCTGAGTATTGATTCAGTTTTGGTTGTATCTCCTAAAGTTGATGATCCTATGTTACGTACCATTAAACCAAAAGATAGGATCATCAACTTTAGGAGGTACAACCAAAACTGAATTCTTCTACCTTATCTTTGATAATTTATTTGATGAAGCTGATGTATGTACTTATACCTTATCTTTGATAATTTATTACTACTGACAAAATTCTTCTACTGATCTTTTCCTTGTATTTAAATTTTGATAGGTGGATAGTTATGATGATGACTACATGTCAGTGTTCAACGATGAAGTGCAACCTGCTAAATCATCGTTAAATGATCTGGAGTTGCAACAAGAACCCGATATAGTTGATGTCAAAGATGGGATTTTAGAACAACAAGCAAATGCTGATAAAGGAAAAACAATTGTTATTCAAGAAACTGTTGGGGTTAAAGTTGAAGAGCAACCTAGTTTAGGGAGAGGTTTAGGCACCCTTAAATTTAAGAAGAAGAATTGCGAACGCGCTTTAAGACCAAACTATGTTTTAAGGTCTGCTAAAATAAGAAAGAAGAATTTGGCTATGACTCTGAAATAAACTCCATCCCGTTCCATAAAAAAAAGACAAGTTAAACAATAAAGAAGAACATTTGATGCTGCCTTATGATTTAAGTACATTACTTGTTATTATCATTTTAATTCAATAGATTATATTACTCATTTGTTATAATTGAATAACAATAGCTCCGGGCAACCACGAATTCGATTTCAATAAATATATAATGACACATGACCCCGCTTTGTTGAGTTTTGGGCGCAAAATCTAGTTAATTTATTCATTTATAAATTACTTAGTATTATTTATAATCAATTTATAATTTTTTTAACTAGAATCTTCAGAAACCCAATGGTTGCAAAAGTAACAGGTTACAGTTCCAGAGTATATGTCGTGTTTGCTAAAACAACAAAGATCTTCCAGAGTATCGGTTTCCTTGGGGCAAACGAGACATTGTTATAGGTCGATCTTTTTGGTTGAGTTTGTCTTGTCTTAACATTGGTAAATCAGGCTGGTTGACTGACCAAGTAAGTACCTATAGATTGCCTAATTTAAAATTGATCATAATTCATTTCAATTCTTAATTAAATTTTAATTTCCATTCACAGCACCTTGATGTATGGATTGATCTAATGTGGTCTCTAAGACCACCCGAAGCAGATTGGGCGATTGTAAGCCCTCATTTCTCAACATGCATCTTAAATGGGATGATGCAAGACTATTTTTCAAACGGCCATATGTATCCCCTGCCCTGGATAGCCGTTGAGAAGGTTTGTTCCGCCCAAACTTTTTATTATGTCAAATTAAATTGTTTGTTAATTTGTTATTAATTGTTCCTTAATTATAAATCAGGTGTATTTTCCGGTTAATGAACCGAAACAACATTGGTGTCTTGCCCAGCTTGAAATACGTACTGGAGTTGTTACATTTTATGATTCACTTGGTTGGGCTGGTGGAAGTAGAAGGCGTTGGTGGAGACGAATGAAGAAGGTATTGCCAGAGAAACTAACTCTGTATCTACTCATGCATGGTATATTTGATAGCAAGGGCATATCAGCTGACCACTACAAGATCACATACAATTATGCCTCTGTTCCATTTCAAGCATCGTTATATGGCGACTGTGGGATATGGGTCTGTATATTTATTTACAGATTGTGCCGTAACCTACCGGTGGCAGTCGATAACGACCCTCTTGAAACAGCGTTAGCCTATCGTGAAAGGATGCTGGAATTTTTTTGGAACCACAAGATTCTAGTTGAAAAAACATCATCATTTGTTTAAGGTAACTACAAAATTATTTTTTTCCTTATTTAATTTATATGCTATATTTTTAGTAGATTCATATCAAGTACACTAAGGTACATCCTAAAATAGTTGTTTAATTAAGTAGATTGATTCTCATTAATGGTCAAGCTATATCTTCTTTTCCACCAACACCCACCACATTAAACACTTACAAACTTTACCCAACTTCATCCTTTAGCTAAATAATCATTAGAGATTAAAAAAATGTCAGACAACATACCCTTTGATATACAAATCTATATCATGAAAAGACTTCCCGTAAAGTCTATACTTCGGTTTCGTACTGTTTCCAAAGAATGGAAGTCTTGCATAGACTTGATCAACTTTCAGAAAACTTACGGTATTCGTAGCAGTAACGATTGTTGTATGATCTTAAGGTATAATCAGGCTCTTCCTAGTTACATGTTATCCCTTGATCATAATCTAACATACTCCCCACTAGTAACAGTTGTCAATGACTCAAATTTGTTGCCAGTTGGCACTTGTCACGGGATATGGTGTTTTTCATATGGTATCCCTAGTATATGTTGTAGTCTATGGAACCCATCTATAAAAAGATCTATTAATATTCTAGTCCCTGCCTTCAATAGTCAACCCAAGAGTGATAAAATCCTTTTAGGTTTTGGTGTCCGTCCAGACACTTTAGACCCAACCATTATAAAGGTTTCATACCCTCGCGGCGGACATGGAAGTTGGTATGTGTCCGTCTTTACTTTGAGCAGTATGGACTGGAAGAAACTTGATAATGACAGTTTGCCTAGGGAATCTATCAGATTCAAACGCTCATCGCAGGTGGTTGTAGGTCGGTTAATCTTTTGGGCTGGTCATGAAAGGTTTGTTAGTGATGATGGTCACGTTGTGTTCAAAAAACACTTACTTGTTTCATTTGATTTGATTGGCCACTCGTTCCAAGTACACGACATAGATGCTGTTTTTAGAGACGGCTTAACAGTCCCAATGTGTCTTTCAAGTATTGGAAACTCTCTGATATTATCTGGAAGCACCGATGAAACTGATTGCTATCTTTTTTGTGGTTGGTCTGTATTGGTTGATGTTACATCTTTAACATCGTTTACCTTACTTTTCGCCATTCCCACCCCTAATTATGTTAAGTTACTTGGTTTTACTATGGATGAAATATCGTTACCAATAGTTGAAGTACCAGGACCCCACCAACTTGCTAATTCTGTATAAGTTTTGAATATATCTACACAAACACTTTAGAACCTCGGTATCCAAGGAGTTGCTAGTTCTTTCTTCATTGGACAGTACAAAGAATCTCTAATTATTCTACCTTACCCTTATCATAAACTGTATTATATGTTCTTAGCATAGTTTTTGTAAGCTGGTAAGTTTATGTAGAATTTTTTTTTTCATTCTGCAATGTATTTTTTTCATGAACCCTAATATTTGAACGATGTTGTTTTGTGCAGGTTAAGGTTGCTGGAACTCTGGTTCGTCAAGTGTCTTATGAATGTGGTGGATGCTATCAATATATCTTTGTTTAAATTTCTTAATTATGTTTTCCTTATTTCAAACTTGTTGAATTTCATGGTAGTTTAACTTTGAACAACATGTAAGTATTTAGATGTATGTTTAAACTATTATGTTATGTTAGCATTTTGGAACCAATCAATCCCCTAGCATATTTGTTCAATGTTGGAAGATTCACAATGTCCCATCTAACAGCATAAGTCACATTCTGTTACATGCAAAATGTTGAAGGTTTTATATGATATTCTCACAAACATGTATATCTGTTCAATGTTGTAAGTTTCACAATGTCCAATCTAACATCATAAGCAAAGCAAAATGTTCAAGGTTTATTTTGACATTTTGTTACTTGCAAAACGTTCAAGGTTTTTTTGGTCTCATTGGCTTATTTAACCCTTGTAACATTTAATATTACCATAATTTGTAAAAATATTACAATTAATATTTGTACTTATAAAAGTATAATTTAGTTGCTTAGTACTTGTATGTGTTTTTGAGTAAAATTGAAATTCCCGGGCTACTTGTACTTTAGTAAATAGGGCGACTTATACTTTAGTAGATATGGTGACTAGTAGGTGTGGGTATTAATGGCTAAAGTATGGGTATAGTCATTACATGTAAAAGTAAACTCAATGAGCTCTCCTTCTTCCACAAAATTCAAGGTTATTTTTCTTTATGAAGAAATCAAATGTGGTGTATTACTCCCAAATAATATAAGTCAGAAAAAATTTGTGCGTTATGTACGTAAAAAGTTTAATGTTTAGGACTTTTTGGAATAAAATTGGAGTTAATGCTGGTATCTCAAAGTTAATGCTGCTAAGCATAAACTTACTACTGCAAGTATTAGTTTATGCTGCTAAGCATATACTTACTACTGTTACGTATAAGTTAATGCTGCCAGACATAACTTACTACTGCCGGGTTAGTTAATACTGTTAGGCTTAACTTAATGCTGCTAGTTCAAGTTAATGTTGTTGAGGGTGATTTCATAAATACTTCGATTAAGGGTTTCAGTTACTTATTCGATCGATTTTACACTTTGGTTTACTCTCTAATCATAAACCCTAACTCAATTTCATCTTTATTCATCAAAACCCATCACAATGTCGAGCCTAAAGTTTGCTAAAACCAACAATTTGGTTGCGTTTTTGGAGAAACCCGAAGAAAGTAATAGGTTTGAAGGCATTATAGATTTTCTAAATGCAAGTTCTATCAAATATGCGTTAACGGTTAATCCTATAGTATATGAATCATGTATTGAACAGTTCTGGACAACCGACATGGTTAAGACAGTCAACGGGGAACGTCAAATACAAGCCCTAGTTGATAATAAGAAGGTGATCATCACTGAGATAGTATAAAGAGTGATCTTAAGTTGGATGATGTTGAAGGTACTGAATGTCTGCCAAATGATGTAATTTTTGAATAGCTTACACTTATGGGGTATGAAAATCTTACTCAAAAGCTTACATTCTATAAAGCTTACTTTTCACCCCAATGGAAATTTCTCATCCATACCATACTGCAATGCCTTAGTGCTAAAAAAACAGCCTGCAATGAATTTAGTAGCACCATGGCATCTGCTATCATATGTCTTGCCACAAACCAAAATTTCAACTTCTCCAAGTACATTTTTGACAATATGATAAAGAACTTGGAGGGTGGAGTGAAGTTTCTTATGTATCCAAGGTTTGTGCAAGTCTTCCTAGACAAACAAGTTGATGGAATGTCCAAACATAATGGGATTTATGTTATATCTTGGCACACTAAGAAGGTTTTTGCCAATATGAAGAGGGGAGGAAAGGGTTTTTCTGGTAGGGTCACCCCTTTGTTTCAATCTATGATGGTTCAAGCTTCAGAAGATATGTGTGAAGATTTAGCTGGTCCTACTGATTCCCATTCTACACCCATTATTACTCAACCATCATCCTCAAAACCTCAAAAGAAAAAGTTAAGAAGAAAACAGAGGAAGGACAGTGGTCCTACAAAGCTTATCACTGAGACTACTCATTAGGAACATGTCTCTACCCCTTCCTGTGATCCACCTCAAAGTGGTGAGGATAGAATGCAACTTCATGAATTAATGAACCTTTGTACAAAACTGTCTGATAGAGTTCTTGCCCTGGAAAATGCAAATACTTCTTAAGCTGCAGAGATTGCTAAATTGAAGGAGAGAATTAAGAAGCTGGAGAAGAAAAGGAGGTCCATAAATTACAAATATAAAAGGCTGTACAAGGTTGGTAGTTCAAGGAGAGTGGAATCCTCAGAAGAAAGTTTGGGTGCTCAGGAGGATGCATTCAACCAGGGGAGGAAGATTGCTGCCATTGACCAAGATACATAAGTTACATTGGTTAATGAGACTAAGGAGAGGAATGATGAAGAGATGTTGTTTGATGTTGATGATGATTTACAAGGTGAAGAATTTGTTATTGAAGAAGTTGTTGAAAAGGAAATTAGTACTGCTGATCCAGTTGCTACTGCTGGTGAAGTAGTTACTACTGCTAGTATTGAAGTCACAACTGCTAGTGCTCCAACAACAAATATTAATGAGTTGACTATGGCTCAGACCTTGATTGAAATTAAAGCATTGATGCTACAATTGTTACTATAAGGCCTAAGGCAAAAGGAGTTGTTATTAAAGAGCCAAGTGAGCCAACAACAACAAAAACAATAACAACAGCACAACCATCAAGCAAAGATAAGGATGAAGGAAAAATGGTTGATGTGGCAACCCAAAAGAAAATTTTGATCCCTCTTTTCGTTAAGCAAAAATTTTGTACTACATGTTTGCAAATTTACCGTTAATCTAAATAAGAAGTCATTCTATGATCGTCATGCATTACTCCTGGTCACGAAAAGTTTAATTAGCACACGAATATCACCATTATTGCTCTTGTGTCTAAGAGGATATTTTAGAACTTGTAGCAATGAAACAATATTTATTTTTACAATTGTCAAACAAAGTCATTTACTTAGATTATTTTCATGAAACCATCTACGTTCAATAACCATGCAAACCTTTAAGAGAATTCAAAAGAAATATACACTTAAGAATGCATATAAACCAATATCAGATATATGCACATGCATATATATAAAACCAACTCATAATAATGGCAAAACATCCATCATCACAAATCCTTACACACTACCCTACCCACTTTCTTATTTTGAAAACACCTATCACATGATGCGTCTCAAAACAATCTGATACAATTCAAAATGGAAAAGATGAAAATAGTAGAAATTCTTTAATAGTATTAGGAAAGGAAAATAATGACAAAACAAAATTAGAGAACTACACTATGACTCAATAGTAGTATAGGGCCATTCCACGTGCAATATTTTAGTAACTAAGCCAATGATTTAAGTATAAATGATGAACCATGCATGAGCAAATCTATCACAAC
>BQNB010127196.1:0-19479 GCA_026074375.1 Tanacetum coccineum
TTTGCCTTGATCAATAATAGAAGACGATTGGTTTTTGTAAACTTTGGTTCATATGAACCTGATGATGGTGTAGGATGAGTGACCGAAGTTGTCATTTCCAAAGCTAACGGTTCCCATGAACTTTTCAACGAAGTTTCTCAATAGTGAACGATCACCCATCATATGATTTGAACAACCACTGTCAACAACCCATAGAACGATCTGGACTACCTGCAATACAAGAAGAAATAACACATGGACTACTGGACAATTTGACTATCCATCTCTTAACTAAAACCAGTGGTTTCATATTCGAAGGATTAGTATGAACATGTGGCTTTGTGTTAACAGGTGTCCACATAACATTCGGTTGTGATTCAAACCATTTTTGCCTTTCAATCTCATCAAGATAAACATCATTTTGCTCAAACACATCTTTCATTTCTTTTATATCCCTTTGAAATAGATTCTGAAATCCATTAAAGTAATCCAGTAATTCATTAAGAAGTGGTTTAACTTGACGATCTCGACAAAAATCATTAAGAGCTATCTCTTCCTTTGATGTATAAAACATGCTGGCCCTTTTACTGTTCTGTTTTATCAACAGAAACAACTTTTCAAATCCAACTTTTATATTGAATAATTCATTGATCAAAGGTAACTCACTTGGCATTGTTTTCAAGTGTTTCTAATGCACAAAGATCATAAACATGTATATCTTTTCCAACACTGCCACTATTAACATTTCCTTTGACAAAATCAAATTGAATATTGTTATTAATTTGATCATCATCAATGGTACTGTTAATAATTTTAGTATGAGTTGGATACATTTCTTCATCATTCTCATTGATAGATGAAGATTGTACCTCACTTACTAGCAAGTGTTTCTAATGCACACAGATCATAAACATGTGTATCTTTTTCAACACTGCCACTATTAACATTTCCTTTGACAGAATCAAATTGAATATTGCTATTAATTTGATCATCATCAATGGTACTGTTAATAATTTTAGTATGAGTTGGATACATTTGTTCATCATTCTCATTGATGGATGAAGATTGTACCTCACTTACAAATGCAGACTCATAGCTTGGCTCATCATCAGAATTTTGATCAGCTGGTTGAATTCTGGCCATTAAGCATATGTTTGCACTAAGTTCTTCAATTTCTTCCATCCTTGAAGCATCAGCAAAGAGAAAATCATTCTGCTCATCGGTAAGAATTACACCGGCTTCATCCTGTTTTGCCAACAACATTTGCTCCATGAAATACTTCGAATCACGAACCCTTGGCTTGGGACAATTCCTAGCATAATGTCCTTTTCCACCGCAGTTATAGCATTGACCCGTTGAAGTATTGCCTGGAGTCGGAGTTCGAACAATCCTTTGAACATTTGCAGTCTCATTTGTAGCATTCATTCCCTCAACAACTTCTTCTTGAACATAAGCTCGTCTATTATTTCTTCCAACATTACCAGAATTTTTGCTTTGAATATTCACCCTGTCACCTTGAACGACTGCTTGATTTCTGGTATTAGACGAAGCACGAAGACGATTATTTGTTGGATTAGAGAAATTTTGAGTAATGGCTTTGGCAAGTAACAACATAGCAGATGCTAGGGGATCTTCAGAATGATTGTGAACATCATCCTGTTGGTACTCTTCATCATAATCAACTACAGATGAAGGATGTGTCACATAATACGAAGAGGTATTTCTGGAAGATGAACCCGTGTGTGCTACTAGAGCCAAAGGATCATGAGACTTTTCTAACTTCTTTGCCCTTGAAGCATTAACCAATTTCTCATATTGCGAAAGATAATCAAAAAGATCATCGAACGAATCAACTGTCAATTGCTTAGCCAAACGAACTTGAGTCACATATTTCAACCACTCCGGTTGCAAACTATTCAGAAACTTTGTGTTAATTGAAACAGTTGGAAACTTCATGTTGTTTCGTTCCAAATCATTCATTAACTGAGCAAAACGATTGTAAACAGAAACCAGTGCTGCCCTTGGTTCAGCAACAAATTGATCAAATTCGTTTGTAAAACGTGTTTCTCTGTCAACTTGGTTTTGTATAGTTCCCCTTATCAAACGTTCAACTCGTTTCCACATATCCTTGGCTGAAGTACAAGAGTCCACAGAATTGTAAATTTCATTAGGAATAGAAAGTAGAATCATATTTACATGAGTTCCATTTTCGCATCATAGTACAATAATCATCTCTTGAAGATTCCTCTACATCTTGCAACCTTGGTAATGCTGAACCTGTAGGTGTGATATTCCTAAACACATAAGGGCCATCTTCTAGTGGTTTGAGAAGCCACTTCCGTTATACCCTCTGTGCATTAAGAAATCGTTTGAATCTACTCGCCCTAAGGTATGTAACTACCCCTTTCAAGCATGGGTGGCCTAGTCTCAGAATCCGCATCAGTCAGGGATTGTTGGTATGTTTTGGATGTCGACATGTCTTAAGATTCAAAGATTAGATCTTTTTAGACGAATATGAGTAAGATTTATGAGAAAATATCCAAACTCGGTAACAGTAGTCAAATTCGGTAACACTGTTCACGGACAACAAGTAATCTGAAAACGAATACCCTTCTCGAACAGTACACTATCAAACTCAGAAATCTTCAAATAATAAACTTGGTAAACTGCAAACTACTCAAATTCGGTAACACTATTCACTATAAAACTCGGTAACCTAAATTGTTAAAATCCAACAATTATGAATTATTAATGACCACAAATTCGATGAAACCGAATTTATGAAGACAGATAACCCAAGTGTTTCTAAAAACTTCTCAAATACGATAGAAACCGAATTTGATTGCCGAGTATTAGTAAATCTTGGGAAAAACCGAAATTTTAAACACTTCAAAACACGATAAAACCGTGAAATGAAAGTGTAAAATGACTTGTAAAGCTTATTACCGAGTTTATACTTAGTAAAATTCCCTATATCACAAATTCGATAGAACCGAATTTGTGAACTTAACAAACTCGATAAAACCGAGTTTAATACCGAATTCCTAATAAACGATTTTTGATAGAACCAAAAGAATCGTAATAATACTATTACACTGATATTTCGTACGAAATTGCTTAAACTTAAAGAAAAATCTTCTGAAACTCAAAACCACTCTACCGAGAATGCAAAGCTTCAACCGAAAATCAAAACCACACTTCCGAGAATGAAATGAACACTTCCGAGAACACAATAACGTCCAAAAACTCAAAATCACAGCCAAAATCAATCTCGAAACCTCAATAGCACCAACCGAATTTGGAAACCATCACTTCTTGATTCTCGGTCGAACAAAATCACGGGCAAATCAAGCACTCTACTTCTCTATTGGCGATTGATACCACTTGATAGGTCACATGAATCTCGAATCAATCATATCAACATGTAAGATTAGAATGAATGAGGGCAAGTAAAGGGAAAATTCAAATCTTATTATGGAGGGAAAATGAGAGTTAATTACAAGGGCATCACCCTCTAATGAAGACTAAAGGGCTATTTATAGGCAATGGGAGGGAGGCTTCCCTTCCTTATTTTCCTAACTTGTCAATACTAGTCCCTAGACTTTGGTTATTATGCTATTTCTTACTTAAAGCACAATAAACCCTATTACAAGCTATATTAAACTAAATAAAATAAAGTCTAATAACAATATATAATAAAACCACATAATCGACACTTTTCCATAAACCTAACAGGTTACGAGGATGCCATCGTTATGCCCGAGATTACCGCGGACAACTTTGAGCTTAAGCACGGTTTGCTTACCCTCGTTCAAAACAAACAATTCTTCGGACATGACAAAGAAGACCCTCATGCTCACATCCATTATTTCAACAAGATCACTTCTACGATGAAGTTCCCGAACGTCCCAAGTACGTCGGTAAAGCTTATGCTTTTCCCATTTTCCCTCGAGGGTACAACCCGGATTTGGCTTGAGAAAGAACCCCCTCGATCGATTCTCACATGGGATGATCTTGTCTCGAAATTCATCAATAAATTTTTCCCTCCCTCCAAGACAATAAATCTTCGAAATGAAATCACGAGATTTCAACAAAGATTTGATGAAACTTTCTACGAAGCATGGGACCGATTCAATGATCTTCTTCGGGCATGCCCACATCATGGATTTTCAGAGTTACATCAACTCGATACTTTCTATAATGCTTGAACTCTAATGATCAAGATCTTTGAATTCCACCGCGGTGGGTAACCTTTTTTTGGATAAAAGGCCTCGTGATTGCCTAAGAATCATTGAAGCAAATCCATAGTTCTGTAATTCCACTAACAAACCGATGTGTTCTAAAGTGAGTTGAGCATTTCTACCACTGTTAATTTTCTCCCGATGTTGCTGAACTTAGATGTCACGTGTGGTGGTGGCATGATTAAGAAACGAGTAACAAAAGAGTTATAAACTCGTTGTAGAATGAAAACATAAAACTATACGTAAACTTTCATTATAACGAAGAGCTTTGGCTTTGGGAACACTTAAACTCGCGTATGTAATGGATGCATGTAAGTAGTAATCGGTTACGAACCTTAAACCAAAGTGTCGAGCCCTAAGAAACAAGTGGTTAAGCGAGGAGGGCTAACTTCGGGTCTTAATGAACCCATCCGTCCACTATAGAGGCCCAACGAGCCCAATGAAGTCTCGTGGATAAACCACGGCTTATTAATAAGCCATGCGAAATTATATACGAGCTAGAAATACTTATCAAATCAACATGGGCCTTGTTATATCATTTGAAACCAAACAAAACCTTAAATGGGCTTACTAGCCCATTACCGAGCCCACACATGCGAATAAGCTCCCGATAAGCTAAGACAGCTTATTTGTGATATTATACAGCTTATAGGCTTCATAATAAGCCTAGATAAGCTAACGGACCCAAAAGAATTGAGTCCAAACCTCTAAAGCCCTTACCGGGTTCTATTGGGCCCAATCGGCCCAACAGTGAGCTTATTAGCTTATTGAATAAGCTAAATAAGCCACGAGCCCCCCTAAGTGCTTATTGGACCTAATAGAACTCAATGGACCCACTAAGACCCTTTAAAACCTTACCGAGCCTTAACGGGCCTAGGACCGGCCCAATAGGGACGCTTATTAGCTTATCAGCTTATTTCCAATAAGCTGAAAAGAAAACAGGTTGTTTCGGTTAAATACAAGTTAGAAAAGCACTAGGAGAAGTCTAAAACACTAAAATACCCTTATCGGGCCCATAACAAACCCAAAACCGGCCCAAAGAAAGTGCTTATTAGCTTATTAGCTTATTTTAAATAAGCCAAATTACAAACAGTTTAATTGGGCTTAAAACGAGTTGAATATGGTCTTGTAAAAGCCTAGAAACATTGAAGGGTACATCGGGCCAAGCTATTGGGCTTACGGGCCCAATAAGCTCGAAATAAGCTTTAATAAGCTCACCAAGCTTATTGTAAGCTTAACAGGCTCTCGTGAGCTTATTGCAAACATTTGAACTTATTAAAACTACAACGGACCTCTAAAAAGCTAAACGGACCTTAACGGGCCCAATAAGGCCCGTTAAGCCAAAATAAGCTCGATGAGCTTATTTTTCCACCGAAACTCTTTTTGTAAACTTAAACGAGCTTAATAAAGAAAACGCCACTTGTTGGGATGGATTCGGAGTTAAAATGGAATTTTTACAAGTCGGGGGACTAAAACTGTAAAATGCCGAAACATGAGGGACTAAATTAATCAAATTTGATTTTCAATAACTCCATGGACTATTCGTGTAATATTCTGAAACATGAAGGTTTAAGAGTAAACTATAAAAACCTAAACTATCCTTCTTAGAAACTTAAGGGACTAATTATGTCAATTCTAAAACTAAAAGGTTTAAAATATAAATATGTATATTTGTAAACCTAGGGACTAAAAGTGGAATAACTAGAAACTTAAGGGTGGTTTAGAACCACGGTGAAATAAATAAAACATTTATACGTCGGTCGAACGTTTAGATATTCGGACGTCGAACGATTTAATAACAAATTAATAAATAAAGTATATTTATTAATAATGATTTCACGTTTCTCGAGAACCATCGAAACTATAAATACAATGATCTTGTGTGTCACCACACAAGTGATAACGGTATATATATATATAAACTTAAAATGGGATTTAGTTTATACAATGAGTCGTTAGTTTAAATGTGTAAACTAAGACTTGACCGTACTTACTTAGGTACTTAACGGTGTGATTCACTGCTTACTTGGATACTTGTTATCATTCAGAGAACTACCGGCTAAGGTGAGTTCATAGCCCCATGCTTTACAATTATTTAAATGATTTACATCCTTGGGGTGATAACATGCTTTGTTTTTACAAACTGGACGCAAGTGTACATTTTATGCCATGATTACGTGTTTGCCTAAGTTACCATAACCCCTTTATGTCCATGATCATGAACTGTTAATTGCATAGATGTAGTTGGGAATTACATTGTGCGGGCGCGAATGTTATGGATAGATCTATTAGGGATTGACACTCCCCGTTCGGGTGACTAGCTATCACTGGGAACGAACGCATACCATGTCGAATTTGGGATGTTGCAGGGTTAGCACATCATTCACGGACACCAGTTGGCAATTTATAATTGCATTCATATACGTCGAGCCTCGGTGTCATGAGCTTAGGAAACGTAATTACTTTTTATGATGTTTGCATCTGTTGCTTAATCATACACTTGGAAATCTTGCGGTCCTACCATTGATTTACATAAACCTATGAATTCACCAACTTTATGTTGACGTTTTAAGCATGTTTTTCAGGTCAATAAGGCACGAGGTGCGTCGATACATTGGGAGTCAATAATTGAAGAGTCAACACTTAAGATTTGGGGTCTTATTACACTTTGGGGACAATTGTTATAAACCGGAATCTTTATCTATTTTGTTGAACCATTTGAAGCCATGAGCTTATGTAACAAACAAGTATTTTGTTAATCCAATGTATCTTTTTCAAACGACACGCTTAGTAGTCGTTCTCTGATCTTGTGCTATTGACCCATAATGTAACGCCTTCGGATATTCAACATTCCGCTGCATACTCAGATTTGAGGGTGTTACAATAAGCACAAACTTCCCTTGAAGTTAATATACGAATGAAAACTTCCCCTTAATCCATGCTATACCACCAAGAATCTACAAGTTGCAAATCTTCTGTGTAAATCTTCTTCCCCTTTTTGTCATCATCAAATAGGGGACTAAAGTATGCAACCTTGATCTTCACAACTACGAACCAATATCACACTCCTAATCCAAGCATTCTAATGACCCAAATTGCCCACCATTACGCACCTTAAGAAAAATGAACTTGAGCAGTAGAAACTTACACTAGCAGTAGTAACAAAGACTACTAGTAGCAAAAACCTTCACCTTGATGTAGCATATAAATGGTTTAACATTTTAACATTAAGCTTCCCTTGAAACCCATATGTTAACCATTTGTTGAATCTTCAATTCTATAAGCTCTATGCAATGATTACTGATAAAGAAAACTAAGTATAACGAACTTGATGTTGAAGTAGAATAACCCAAACTTGCGTCTTATATCCTGTTCTATCCACGTTACTTCGAACTTATACCCAAAACCGATGTATAAGGAGACCGCAATCTCTTGACAATAATCCTCATCTTCTATGAGACACATAACCAAAGTGATAGCAAATGTGAGCATTGAGCATCATAAGTTAGATCACACACCTTTGCTAGATTCGTCAATTCTTCGTCACAACATGAACGCACAAACAAGTTATCTCCAAAGTGTAACACCCACTTTAAGATAGGATAAGAACACAAACCCAAATAATTCCACTTTATCGTCAAATAAGTGATAAACAATCTTCTTCGTAACTAATTAATTATTCCAATAAATACGAGCCTTTGTAATCTGTTAAGAACATTAAAAAACATAACCAAAAACCAAAATTGTATGTCGTCCTATAACCAAAACTCCCTTTGTCACCCGATATCGAACAATACTAGCAGTACAAACTTTATTTCTCAGACGCCACTAGCAGTATTAAAAACGTGAACATCTTTAAAACCCTCTAACAGTACTAATCTTTCCTTTGGCTCTTCCTGCATTTAGCAACACTTTTCTGTCACAAAACTGTCACCAATCTGTCACTAAACTGGTTCAGTGACACTTTATCTATTACTAAACTGTCGCTAAACTGTCACAAATCTGATTGCTACTTCCCCCAAGGCTATTAGTGACACTTTTTCTGTCACGGTTCTGTTGCTAATGCGTTGCTAATCTGATTCTACTTCCTCCCATAACTTTAGTGACACTTTCAACTGTCACTAAACTGTTACAAACTTGTCACTAATGTTTATTCTCCTTCCTCCTAAATATGCTAGTGACATTTTCTTCCGTCATAAGGCTGTCACTAATTTGTTAACTCATAACAGTACTAAAATTATCTCTTGGCAGTATAAACTTATAAACATACCAGTACTAACCTCTCGTTATGACAACATAAAATCAACGAGCATACAAACGATTAAAAGGACAGCAGTACAAACATGACAACAGTACTAACCTGTTTAAACCTTGGCATTTGTAACAAGCAGTATTAATATAACCTTGGCAGTATTAAGTTGTCTTCGGGCAGCAGTAACCATATCAAAACCAAAGAACGATCAAAGAAACCTTAATATCATTCCTTGTTGACAATATTGACTATCAGAAACACAAAACCCATTCAATCGTCCTTCTGGTTAACATGAAGATAATACCAAAGTGAATCGACTTCGGATTAGCAAATCCCATTACATGACTAGGAGAAGCACTTGATAGCACATACTGATTCCACACCAATGATCATAAGTCTTTATTGATCGACTCAGAAACCCAATAACTATCACCATTCGAATTAGGGTTTTCAGAACCCTAGTCATTTGTTTTGAAAAAGAACACCAATAGATCTTGTATGAACTCGTATAATTTAATTCACCTGAATCCATACCTTTAGTTTATGCAACCGTCTTGTGTCTTCAAACTGTAACGTCATAGCCAGTGATTGATGCACTTAAATACATTACCAACCACGTAGCGTTGTTCAATGGGATCATCTAGCATCTTGAGCTCATCATGTATAAACATGGAAAAAAATTGTCTTTCCAAACCCTAAATCAGATCTTGACAATCATTGTTAAACATCTAGCTCAAATAATCAGAACAACATCAACTTCTAATTTTTAGTTGTATCGAATTAGGGTTTGTGAAAACCCTAATGTCACTGAATTGGTCCCGTTATCAAAAAACAGAAATTTGACACGAACAAAAACCTTGTACAAACCCTAGATCAAGAGCCACGAGGCTCTGATACCAATTGTGGAAACCTAAAACACATGATATGTTCTTTGATCGTTTAAGCTCAGGTTGTTTAGACCTTTATCTAGGATAATATCAATGTTCATATGTTATAAAAACAAAGCAGAATAAGAACAAAGATATGAACAAGGTTTATCGAACATTCTCTATTGCCCTAATATTATTTGATCAAGATAATACAGTTACATTAATGAACTATAACAGGGATCAAGGAAAACCTTGATTACCTTAAGGCTACACCAACTCTACTAGACGTCTACATTGATCCTTTGTGTACACACACACACTTTTCTTGATAATACTAAAAACCTATAACCTGTATCTCTTTATATACTAGAGATAATAGGTTTTACAAGGAAACATAATAAATATAATAAGAAAACTAAATCTTTAAATCTTTATCTTTATTCTTCTTGAGCATATCTTTTAGTATCTTCTGATATCTTCCATCTTTTGTAAAATATACTCCACCAGCTTGAAGAATCTCTTATTGTTGATTTAGGTCCTTTTCCTTTAAGTCCTTCTTGTTTCATTCTTGTTTTGTCTTATCGACTCAAATATAATTCCCAACAATAATGCCCTTGCTGACTTAGGAGCTAGCATAGGTGTCATGCCTCTCTCGACATACCTTAACTTAGGTTTAGGTGAATTAGCTCACACTAAGTTGACAGTTGAATTAGCAGATAGGACCGTAAAATATCCAAAAGGAATTGCTAAAAACGTGCTAGTAGGGATTGGTAAATTTGTTTCCCCCCTAGACTTTATAATTCTTGATATGTTCGAGGATATAAAAGTGCCCTTGATCCTTGGAAGATCATTTTTGTCTACCGCCCATACTAAGATTGATGTTTTCAAAAGGAAGATTACTTTGAGGGTTGGGGAAGACAAAATAATTTTCAAAAGTGTTAAACCTGCTAGTAGTTTAATTAAGAGGGTCTACATGCTAAGCTTAAGAGAAAAAATGGAACTTGATTTAGAAGCTAGGCTAATGGGAGAGACTTTAGTGTTAAATAAATTATTAGACCCTTTATTTGGAGATTACATTAAACTAAACGATCTTAATGTACCATTAGAGCTTAGGAGAGATCAAGTTAATGATTTAATTCCCACCATTAAGGAAGGTGAGGTAGTTGAGGAATTTAAAGCTAGGAATGATGCTAGAATGGTTAGTGAAGTTTTTGGACATCCTAGTAATTATGACCACGATAAGAAGATCCATATTGATTGTGCCCACAACTTGAAGTTTTCTTGCATGCTAGGGTGTGAATTTTTACACGCTAATTTTTTCCCTATCTTGTAAGTAAATGTGATGTCCAAAAGTTTTATAATTCTATAAGGAAGGAAAAATTGGAATACAAGGGAAATAATGTATTTGGAGCCTTAATGAACATACCTATCTTTGTTGGAACTTTTTCTATCTTAACAGATTTTGTAGTTTTAGAAGATATGGATGCTTATCGTGATGAAGGAATGGGCGATGTTATTTTTAGCGAACCATTTTTGAGAGAAGTTGGGATTAATGCAAGACGGTTTGAAGGAATGATTACCAGTTACAATGGTAACGAATAAGTTACTTACATAATAGTGCAGTCACATACGAGGTTTAAACACCACAGTAATGAACAATGCAACAAGATCCCGCCATTACTAAAGGTGAGTGAAGAAGATAAGATGAATGGGATCTCGCACTCATACCAAAAGCTTAAGAGTTTCTACAAGGGGGTCTTGCACTTAGGACCCAAATATGTCCGAGATGCTGATGTGTCATTGTATAGGTGTTATTTATGATTATCAGGTTTTACATTTATATTTAACCAACTAACCTAAATACAACACTTTAACGGGCAGAGTACCTAGTCAAGATGTAGCTTCACGGTAAGTAGGGTGTCGAACGCTAAGAGTGAGAGTTAACTATTATTCTATCAGTATTTTATTATATCTAGATTAGTCTAATTACTGGTTAAACCTATGCTATACATATTTACTAGAGGTAAAAGGGGGGGTTTTCAGTCTAAGAGACTGACATATGTTTATGATGACAAATATCAATTCTAAGCATAATACACACTAAAGCAAATAAATACAAGACAAAAGAGCGGAACGAACCAAATAATAGAAAACTGTATTAACCATGTTAAATCTGATTAAATGTTAGTTTGATTAATTAGTGCAATGGCTACTTATCTCAAGGTGGCATATCATTCTTAAGACTTAGGCGGTACTTCTTCCTAAGACCTAGACATGAACAATCCTGTCATGATTAACGCATCCGCATAAAGCATCCTATAGTTTAATTATAATATACCATAGGAAATTAAAGCAGTGGTGATCCTTTTAATACCCTAGCCCATCGGGACTTTACCTACTTATTGCTTGATGTTGTTTTATACACCGGTAGTCCACCACCAAAATCAATACCAATTAATAAATGAACAATACTGGTTGAACAATTATCGGGTCACCTGCCGGTCAACTAAGCTCATAATCAAAGAGTAATGATAAGGTGTCATTTGTGATCCTATTGGTCCGGGCATATAGAACACAACATGGAGAGCCATCCCGGCATCTAGGTTACTGGTTAGGTCTCCCTAGACCCAGTTGAATGATAGGTCGCATGTACAAGCACATAAACAAGTATAAGGCGATAAACATAATTAAACAACAACGATAAATTAAGCAAAGCCGGATTAAAACAAACCAAACATTATAATCTTCATTAACATGGCTAATACCCGAGGGTATTAGCCCACAATCATTGTCATTATTACAAACGTGATCAAACAATTAAAAATCGAATGATTAAGAAAGTAAGAATTACACGATGTCTTTTATGGAATTAGGAGTAGTGCTTGACCTTGGCTACTCTTCTTGGCTTGAGAAATTTAACTTTAGTTGTATACTATACAGAGAATGTGATATTGCACACTAAAACTCGTTTTTGAGTCTTGTATTTATAGTGTCTGAAATACGCCTGGATACGCCGTTTGGGGATAAATGGATACGGCGTATAGGGGTTAATTTCCTTGGAATCTGCGATAAGATCAAATCAATTAAGATAATTACCATCAATCATATTAAATGCGTATCTTTGACTGATGAACAACTGTGCATACGGCGTATTGGTTGTAGTGGATACGCCGAATCGGGAATTGATCATTACGCGTTTCTTATGCTGAGTTGGCGCTGATACGCCGTATCTTCATTGATGGATACGGCGTATAGGTGCAAAAAATAGTATTCTTCAAATGTCTTCGTTTAAGCTCTAGAATTGTGACTTTTTGCTTCTTCTTCACAAGTGACTCCATAATTACTGTAATAATAAACTTTAAGCAATTAAGTACCAATATCTTGCAATAATTATATAAAAGTGGGTAAAGTACGTGGGATAAATGATAGTAAAGTATGACGTTATTTAATGATATCAAATATCCCCTCACTTGAATCCTACTTGTCCTCAATTAGACTTTAAAAAAAATTAGCATAACTCATATTTCACAAAAAGTTATGCTAATTGTTTTTTAATTTGATCCATTTTTAGGCATGTTAGCATTTTATTTGTAAAAATAAGGACACGTACGTTCTAATTCTCCATCCCCCCACTTAAATTATACAACGTCCTCGTTGTATAGACAAACAGTTAAATAATATGGGAAAATAATTAGAACGAGGAAACTTCCCTGATAGTTTGCTCCGGATGGTTTTCCATTTTGAGTGTTTGAGCAAGAAAAGTGTTGACGAGGGCTTCAGAATGCCCAAGAGAGGTCAACACGAGGTATTTTCAGATTATACATTAAAGTCGGTTTCGTTTACAACAAGGTCATGTAGAAAAGTTAGAAGACGTTCGTGCTTTCGCTAACCTACAATACAAGCAAACAATTAAACACACAACTG
Organism: Tanacetum coccineum; assembly: GCA_026074375.1. Lineage (NCBI taxonomy): Eukaryota > Viridiplantae > Streptophyta > Magnoliopsida > Asterales > Asteraceae > Tanacetum > Tanacetum coccineum. Next base: position 13,266 of record BQNB010127196.1, read on the forward strand.
TACAGGTTACAATACGCCATATCCCAAACCCTAGGATATGCTGTATGTAAACCTGTGAAAACAATTAAATACTGGAATTTAAATACTAAAATTAAAAACTGATAATTGTCTAGACATGCATACGCCGTATCCAGATGGGTTTGATACGCCGTATGTATGTCTAGGCAGACAGGCTCAATATAAAATTAAAATTCAAACAATTTAAATGCGAAAAACAATTAAAAACATAATTGGGTTGCTCCATATGGTCTTGAGCCTCTGCTTATAACTGTGTACAATACCCGGGGTATATCCCTTGACCTCGTATCTAAGCCATGCCTCTGATCAGCAGTAGGTAGTGGTGCCATATCTGAAAGATCAATTAGATTAGTAAACATAAGGCATAATACGACGTATGTCTATAAGGATACGCCATATACAAGGATTTAAGTTGAATACGTTGTATGCCTTTGAAAGGATACGGCGTATAGCAGGTAAAGGATAGTTCCTATCTTAGTTCAATACGCCGTATTCAATTAATTGGATACGTCGTATTTGAGGTAAAACTTTTGGGAAAAAATTGATGTAATACGCCGTATCCAATGAATTTGAATACACCGTATTGCATCTGGCCATTTTAAAATCAAAATGGGGTTTCCCTTATTTTACCCATTTCATCCTATTCTTATAATTGATGCCATGTTCCACTGGGTCTAACATCTAAAAGGACGGGGGGGGGGGGGGGAAACACATATAATAGTTTATTTAAACTCTAATTTAAAAATCTATACCTTAACCCTAATTCCTAATCGATAGAGAAAGAAGGGAAAGGATTGAATCATTATCGTCTGATTAATATGCAAGAGATGTATAGAATCAAGAGTGATTTTTGAAATCAAAGCGCATGGTGAAAACAATTTTTATTGTGGGTAAAAAGTATGTGTGAAACGATCCGGCATATATAGCTGGGTTTTTATACCCACGCTCGATACGCCGTATAGGGATGTGTCCGATACGACATATCAAACATTCAACTGGTATGACGTATCAGACATTCAACAAATACGGCGTATATATGAAGCTATATACGCCGTATGGAGACCAACTTTCAAAGTTTTTAAAAGAGAACATACCTTGGCCTCCGCAACGTTTGTGTGAGAACCATCCTTATAATACCGCTTAGGGTCGAACGGAATGCCGTACGGCACATATAGATTTATAATATGAAAGAGTAACATTCCGTAATAACTCCAGATCACGATATTTAAGTTAATGACAAAACTAAGTTTTTCAAATGTTTTAATGGTTTTATCGTGATTCGTTTAAAAAAACATTTTCCCCATGCAAAATTTCATTATCCTCTAAAGATTGTATTATACTGACATCGTCATCCTTATCGTCTTTTTCTGATTTTAAATCATCATGATGAATATCGTTGAATAGATTATTAAAACGTGAAACAATTTCTTCATCATATTCAGACAATGATGTTTCATCGATTAAATTAAATTCATTGATACATTCAGAAATTACAAGAGGTTTGGTTCCAAGATCTGATTTAGATGTTAAGCCATCGTTATAAACAATGGCTGGATATTCATTTTTGAAATCTTTAAAGTAGTCTAAATCATCAAAATAATCGACCGTAGGTTTGGGTGACGTAGGCATATTCCCATTACCATCTTCCGAATCCGTTTTCAAATCATTAACAGAAATTATTTTATATGAAAATGAATTTTCATCAAAAATTACCGTGTAATCTTCGTCGTCGGATTCGTCTAATGATATTCTATAATCAATTTGGTTTTCGTTAAGAGGACGTACAGTGGGTTCACACGGGGGTGTTGTGTCGGATGTGTTGTTGAATACTATTGCTGGGAATTCAGTCTCAAAATCTTCTCTTTCATCATCGTATTCTCCCATTATCCCCCCTTGTTCTGAATCGAATAAGTTACCCTTTATTTTCCCTAAGACGATGGCTGAGAACTCTTCTTCGAAATTCGTGAAGCGTTCCTCCTCATAATAATGCCTTATTCTACCAAATGTGGTAGTTTGCCAATTAAACGTTTCACCACGACTTTGAGCTTTTTCTTCTTCAAGTCTGATGTACTCTTCCATGGTGATGTTGGGGTCGTTCATCGTTTCTTGTGATGGATTTGCTAAAGGAAAAATGTTAAATCAACTAATACGCCGTATTCAGAGTACTGAATACGCCGTATTTAAAACACTTAATTAAAACGCGATAAATTAAAGCACACAATTAAACTAAACAATTAGCAGTTAGAAATCAGAATTAATAATTTTACACTAAACAAGTTAAAGGTTAGAAATACTAAAAAGAATAAAGATTAAACTAATCACTCCCCGGCAACGGCGCCAAAAACCTTGATGTGTCGTTGTATAGGTGTTATTTATGATTATCAGGTTTTACATTTATATTTAGCCGACTAACCTAAAGACAACACTTTAACGGGCAGAGTACCCGGTCAAGATGTAGCTTCGCGGTAAGTAGGGTGTCGAACACTAAGAGTGAGAGTTAACCTATTATTCTATCAGTATTTTATTCTATCTAGATTAGTCTAATTACTGGTTAAACCTATGCTATACATATTTACTAGAGGTAAAAGGGGGGTTTTCAGCCTGAGAGACTGGCACAGGTTTATGGTGACAAATATCAATTCTAAGCACAATACACACTAAAGCAAATAAACACAAGACAAAAGAGTGGAACGAGCCAAATAATAGAAAACTGTATTAACCATGTTAAATCTGATTAAATGTTGGTTTGATTAATTAGTGCAATGGTTGCTTATCTCGAGGCGGCATATCATTCTTAAGACTTAGGCGGTACTTCTTCCTAAGACCTAGACACGAACAATCCTGTCATGATTAACGCATCCGCATAAAGCATCCTATAGTTTAATTATAATCTACCATAGGGAATTAAAGCAGTGGTGATCCTGTTAATACCCTAGCCCATCGGGACTTTACCCACTTATTGCTTGATGTTGTTTTATACACCGGTAGTCTACCACCAAAATCAATACCAATTAATAAATGAACAATACTGGTTGAATAATTATTGGGTCACCTGCCGGTCAACTAAGCTCATAATCAAAGAGTAATGATAAGGTATCATTTGTGATCCTATTGGTCCAGACATATAGAACACAACATGGAGAGCTATCTTGGCATCTAGGTTACTGGTTAGGTCTCCCTAGACCCAGTTGAATGATAGGTCACATGTACAAGCACATAAACAAGTATAAGGCGATAAACATAATTAAACAACAACAATAAATTAAGCAAGGCTGGATTAAAACAAACCAAACATTATATTCTTCATTAACATGGATAATACCCGAGGGTATTAGCCCACAATCATTGTCATTATTACAAACGTGATCAAACAATTAAAAATCGAATGATTAAGAAAGTAAGAATTACACGATGTCTTCTATGGAATTAGGAGTAGTGCTTGACCTTGGCTGCTCTTCTTGGCTTGAGAAATTTGACTTTAGTTGTATACTATACAGAGAATGTGATATTGCACACTAAAACTCGTTTTTGAGTCTTGTATTTATAGTGTCTGAAATACGCCTGGATACGCCGTATGGGGATAAGTGGATACGGCGTATAGGGGTTAATTTCCTTGGAGTCCGCGATAAGATCAAATCAATTAAGATAATTACCATCAATCATATTAAATGCGTATCTTTGACTGATGAACAGCTGTGCATACGGCGTATTGGTTGTAGTGGATACGCCGGATCGGGAATTGATCATTACGCGTTTCTTGTGCTGAGCTGGCGCTGATACGCCGTATCTTCATTGCTGGATACGGCGTATAGGTGCAGAAAATAGTATTCTTCAAATGTCTTCGTTTAAGCTCTAGAATTGCGCCTTTTTGCTTCTTCTTCACAAGTGACTCCATAATTACTGCAATAATAAACTTTAAGCAATTAAGTACCAATATCTTGCAATAATTATATAAAAGTGGGTAAAATACGTGGGATAAATGATAGTAAAGTATGACGTTATTTAATGATATCACACAGTTATTTGGAACAAGTCTCGTTTGGTTGCCAAAGGATACCGTCAAGAGGAGGGAATAGATTTCGAGGAGTCATTTGCACGAGTTGCAAGACTCGAAGCTGTCAGAATTTTTGTAGCTTATGCGGCACACAAAAACTTTCTTATTTTTCAGATGGATGTTAAAAGAACATTCCTGAACGGACCACTAAAAGAGGAAGTTTTTGTTCGCCAACTAGATGGTTTTGTAGATCCAGATTTTCTTAACCACGTTTATCGTCTTAAGAAAGCTCTATATGGTCTCAAACAAGCCCCGAGAGCCTGGTATGACAAGCTTTCCATGTTTCTAATTGAACACCATTTCACAAAAGGTATTGTTTATCTGACATTGTTCACAAGGAGACACGGGGATTACATTTTGTTAGTATAAATCTATGTTGATGACATAATTTTTGGGTCAACTAAACCAGTTTTTGCAAAACGATTTGAAAAACTTATGAAAGATAATTTTGAAATGTCGATGATTGGTGAAATGAAGTTATTTCTTGGACTTCAGGTTCATCAATCACCCCGGGGTATCTTTATATGTCAATCACAATATACTATAGATATTCTTAAGAAACATAGGATGGAAAAATGTTACACCGTAAGTACACCAATAGCTACTACTAAAGATTTACAGGGTACCCCAGTGGACCAAACTAAGTATCGTAATATGATTGGGGGACTCGTGTATCTAACTACTAGTCGACCATACATTGCCTTTGTGACATTTGTATGTGCGCGTTATCAGGCACACCCAACTGATAAATACCTCAAAAAGGTCAAAAGGATCTTTCGATATATTAGACAAACCATTAACATGGGTCTATGGTACTTGAAGGATTCTGGGTTTGAGCTAATTGCATATGCAGATGCAGACCATGCAAGGCGTAATGATGATTGCAAAAGCACATATGGAGGCATTCAATTTCTGGGAGATAAGCTAGTCAGCTGGTCGTCCAAAGAGCAAGATTGTACTACCATGTCATCTACGGAAGCTGAGTACGTATCCTTGTCTGCATGTTGTGCTCAATTCATCTGAATGACAACACAACTGTTGGACTATGGATTTTGTTTTAACAAGATTCTGATATACTAAGATTCAAAAAATGCAATTGCCATATCTTACAATCCGGTACAACATTAAAAAACAAAGCACATTAACATCCGTTATCATTTTATCAAGGAGCATGTTGAGAAAGGTTCAATTGAATTATACTTTGTCGGGATGGAATACCAGCTTGCTGATCTATTTAGAAAAAGCCCTTCCAAAGGAAAGGTTTGAGTTTTTGGTTCACAAGATTGGTATGCGATGTATGACTCCAATTCAGTTGGAACGTCTTGCAAAGTTGTCTTCTTGAATCTAAGATCATACATCAAAAACGTTTGTAAATACATTTCAAAAAAATTGAAAAATTAAAAAAGTCAAAAAGATTTTTTTTTTTAAACAAACAATTTTTTTTAATTTAATTTAAGGATTCAAACACATATCTTCTTCGTTCAAATCAGTCTCATGATACTTCATTTCTCAAAAGTGGTTCTTTAAATGTAAATTAATGGTATCATGAACTGAGGGGGAGTAAATCATTCAAAAATGATTTTTCACTGATAAAATATGTGTTTTGTAATAAAAATCCATTCAAAAACAAAAGATTTCTTCATAAAATCATTTAATTTTTTGAAATTTTCAAGTGTGCAAAATTGCAAGAATTAACAATCTCTTCAATAAGTTCTTTAACTAGACATTTATTCGAGGGGGAGTTATGAAATTCTTGATTTTTCAAAATCTTCTCAAATAGAATATCTAAAACTGCAAAATTAACTATCGCTCGATAAGTTCTTTAATTAGATATCTTATTGAGGGGGAGTTATAACATTTTTCAGGACAAATCATCATCAGAAAATAAAATTGTGTGCTCAAAAGCAAAAATAACTTCATTTCGAACAAATTTTATAAAAAATAAAATTTCAAAAGTGGATAATTGTTCGAGGGGTTATGAATTTTTTTAGTAAAAACAGGAACTTAACAGGAGAAATTAAATCAAAAAGGTTATTTTTATAAAAGTGGTCTAACTCCAAAGGGGAGTTATGAAAATTCTGAATAAATAAAGAATACAAAAGTTAAGTTTTTAATGTTAGAGGTGAAAATGGCAAAATAACT
>BQNB010127197.1:2083-18537 GCA_026074375.1 Tanacetum coccineum
AATAAAAATAAAAATCATACATGTATTTAAAAAAAACATAATGTCTAAACCCCGTGCGTGCACGGGCATTAAAACTAGTTTACTTATGCCATAAAAGAATCAAATGTAAGAGGAAAAGAATATTTACACGTAAAATATTCAGTATTTTAACAAATAAACCCCTTTCGGAAGGGGAGCGCTAAAAAGAACAGAGAAAGAAGAGCGCTTCTCGGGGAGGAGCGCCCTGTAATATGATACTTACTAAAGTGTTGTTAAGTATGATAAAAGTTCAAACTGCAATCTACCCAAAGGAAGCAGTGAAACACCTTTTATGTTTAGGTCTATGACAAAAAGTTACCTAATTTGACTTTTGACCCGTTGGTCAACCCGCCATTCTGGCACCTGCATGTAGTTTTGTAAATACAATGTACTTCGCAGAAATTTAGCCTCACCAAGACAGTGACTTGTTATGGACTTCACACCCCTTGTGATTTAGTAGGCAGTACATGCAACTTATGAAAGGGCCTATTCGGGTTATGTGTTAATAGTGTTATTACTGTGAAGCCACACATGTTAAATGAAACTTTCTTAATAAGAAAATGGGTCAAATGGGTCAAATTGGTCAAAATGTCTCCCAAAGTATATTTTCATGGTAGAACCTCCTGAGTGTTGCCGAAATAGCAAGTTCGATCCTCACCCCCTACAAGGCCGGAGGTCCTTTTCTACCTTTGGTAGAACCGAAAGCAGCCTCTCTACCATTGGTAGGGGTAGGGCTGTCTATATCTCAACCTCCCCCATACACTGTGGAAGATGGTATTGGGACCCATAACCCGTGGAAGACGGTATTGGGAGTTACTTACTTACTTACTATCATCAAATATTTAACCTGAGAGTGTGCATATAAAAAGATGAGAACCTGAGATCAGTAGATAATTTGGTCATGTCACATTTTCACAAACAAGAACGGGATAAAAGACAGAATATGTCATACTCGACCAAAAAGGCCTAAAAAGTTACAAAGTGTCATAACTAAACGCCAGCCATGCAACAGTAAGAACCATGTAGCTAGCCAACTAAACAACAACAAAACCCATAGGCCAAGTCGAAAAACATAAATATAAATGTAAACTAGGAGATTTGGAGATTCCAGAAAACATCATTACAAACCATGCAGGAGATGTGATCCTATGTAGGCCGCCATGGGGTTGGTTTGATAAACTTCTTCTCCTGAAAAAAGATCAAATTTCCTCCAATAGCTTTAGTCCCCTCCACTTTCTTCTTAGGAATGAAGAGCTTCCTATTAACATCCGTAAAATCCGTCTTCAAATCATAGACACTGTAGAGACTGTTATCTAGATATATCTCCATGGCATAACCTCCATACGGGTTGCTAGTCTCCGGGTCCCCTAATACTACAAGAATATAAACTGCTTGTGGTTTGTCTGGTACGGCATACATTTTTATCGAAGCATTGATATTACCATTGACAGTATCCGGAGATCCTGTTCAGGTAAAGAGTAAAACGGTAAAGAGAAACAAACGATAGATAACTATAAAAAACACTATGACCAAAACTGAAGAAGGAAAAAATACATATGTACGAATATTTTTTAAAAATCTTTGAAACAATTTGTTATATATAAACAGGTTATAGTTATACCATCAAGTGATTCCGCAAATTGCTTGACTTCTTTATCATCCTTCATCACATGATAGTAATAGTCGCCAGTAGGTGTATATTCATCTCCCCTCATAAAATTGATAATAGGGAACACATTCCTCTTTGGATCATATTGCTTAAAGATTTCACTGACGTTTCCAGAAATATACTCCTCTGAAACTGGAACAGCCTCGTTAAAGTTTCCCTTGACGTTTCCAGAAATATACTCCTCTGAAATTGGAACAGGCTTGTTAAAGTTTTCCTTGACGTTTCCAGAAATATACTCCTCTGAAACTGAAACAGGCTCGTTAAAGTTTTCCTCATGATTTCCGGTCATAAACTCCTTAACAGATTCCCTGACATCTTCTATGTCTTGTGCAGTCATGTCCCGGAGTATATAGAGGGCTTTGTCATCCTCCACCACACTCCACCTGGGGAACACGTGGGTTCCATGTACATAACCAATGCAAAAATCCGACACGTTTAACAGACAAGCCAAATTTTCAGTTGGTGAGGCATGAGGACTAAACGCATCTGAAATCATAAAACAAAAAAACTTTAACGATGTGATTATAATGATACACCTGATTTCGTTTTGAGGAAATTGACTGCGGACACATTTTATATTTGTATACATGCTTATAAGTGGAACAAGAAAATATTTACCGCTTTAAGCCTTTAGTAGCGAAAATCGTGTTAATTTGTTTATGCCTTTGCGTTTTCAGGTAACTAAGTGTAAATGACATAACAAAGTTTAGGAAATGTGTGCACGAATGACATATTTTCTATAGGGATAAAGAAAATTGGGATAAAATATACGCACCATTGACTACACCACGGGCAGCAGAAGAACCAAGGCTGTCGTCACACTTTAAGAAGCATTTGTCCTTAGTGTCATGTTGAACAAACTCGTAACCTTTGGTGCTAAAGAAACGAGAAGATGAAGCAATTGTTCTGACCCTCAAGAGATTAGAAGCAACGCGTTTCACTAGCAAGGACGCCATCTAAGATCAAAGAATAAACAAACAAGGTTAGCTATAAATAGTAGTAATAAAGAGCTTATTACTACTAGAGCCCTCCGAACACTATGCGCCCCAACCTTTTGCAACTAGAGCCCTCTGAATCTTGAACCATTTGAGATTCCCGAATGCCTATTTCAAGGGGTTCGCGATTTGCAAAATCAGACAACCCCCATTTAGAAAAAACATCCCAAAATTTTAAGATTCAAGATTCTTTCTGAAATTATTTCGGAAGTATTACAAACAACACTGCAAATTATATGTTCCTTATCCGAAAAGCCATCATATATTACATACCAATGAAACAAAACCGAGACACAACATAACCCTCAGCCTATATGGCACAGACGAAGCAAACAAATGAGAAACAACACAAACCAAAAACAGACTACAACATCGAGCCTAACAAATTATATATTTTAACTTTACAATAACAACAATCACAAAAACGTAACCTCAAGAGACTGAAAAACAGACTATGACAAGACTGTATTCCAAAGGGCAGGGCCGTCTTTGAGGGTGTGCGGGATGGGCGACCGCACAGGGCCTCAAAAATTTTAGGGGCCCCGAAATTTGTCCCCTTAACAATATGTTAAACATTTAGATAACTAATTCGCATTATATCTTATAAACAGTGACATTTTATGTATAACATTTCTACTCGAAAAGTCTCATTATGTAATTTCGCCCAGGGCCCTAAAATTTTTTAGAAAGTTAAAGACGGCCCTGCCAAAGGGGGTGTTTGTTTCAGCTTATGTAGTGGGTTTATGTGCTTATTTGAAGATTAAAAAGCTAATAAGCTCAAACTTATAAGCTCATAAGCCCAAAAAAGTGACCTTATTGGCTTTTCCAAACTGTCAATAAGCGCCTAAGCCCACTACATACTGAAACAAACATCCCTAAAGGCTAAAATGTAACATCCATATATTATTTTACAAATACTACTTCTTAGCCGTTTATTTGTAAAAGTGTTTGGTAACGTAGATAACAAAGTGTAAAATAATGTAAAAGCTAAACGCTCTTTGCCAAACCACCTTTCAAATCTAAACGCTAAGTACTAAACGCTCTTAAGCTCCTTACCAAACATACCCATACACTACAAATTATAAAATGTAACTTACTCTATCAAAGTTTGTTTCGGCTTATATAGCCGGCTTATGGCTTATTTGGTTTTGGGCTTATGTTTCATAAGCTCACTTTTTGTGGCTTATTTTGAAACTTGTCGGTTTATATAAGCTCATTATGTCATAATGAACTTATACACGCCGAAAAGTTTCAAAATAAGCCACAAAATTGAGCTTATGAAACATAAGCCGAAAACCAAATAAGCCATAAGCTGGCTATATAAGCCGATATATAGCGGGTTTATCTCTTATGTGGTTTTCAGCTTATATGATCACTTTTTGTAGCTTGTTTTGAATTTTTTGCCTTATATAAGCTTATCATGTGGGGGTGTTTGTTTAAGCTTATCCGGACGGCTTACGAGCTTATTTTACTATTGAAAAGCTCATAAGGCGGAGCTTAGTGGTGCTTGGAGAGGGTGGTGGCCCCCCTAGAAAAAAAATTAGAAGTGTATTTTTCTTACTATTTGTATGCTAAATTTTTATGTTTTACTTTTTAGCCCTCTTAATATACAAGAACTACCTTTATGGCCCTCCCAAAGTTTATGTTATAGCTCCGCCATCATAAGCTCAAATTTTTTGCCTTACGAGCTTATACACTTGGAGCTTTATGTTTCATAAGCTCCCTTTTGTGGCTTATTTTGAAACTTTTCGGCTTGTATAAGTTCATTATGACATAATGAGCTTATATAAACCGACAAGTTTCAAATTAAGCCACAAAAAGTGAGCTTATGTAACGTAAGCCAAAAACCAAATATGCCATAAGCCCACCATATAAGCTAAAACAAACACAAAACCCTCAAAAGTATGAAAAAAAAACCAGAGTATCCCAAAACCCTAATCCAAGATTCATGATGTACAGATTTAAACATATAAAGGTCAGCTTTTGTAATTATCCGAAACAAGTGGTAACATAATATAAACACATGTTCATTAACGTTAACAAACAAAAACAGTGACAATAAAATATGTTGTTTTAAATGCTAAACTGGGGTTATTAAGTTACAAAGTTGTAAACTTTATGCTTTTTATTTGTAAACCAAAGTTGGTAACAAAGATTTCATTATCTTTTGACCATAAATTGTGAACAAGAAAACAAAAACTGAGAAATAAAAGAGAGTGTTTGTTTACCGGTTGTTTGGAAGATTGCTGTCTCTTTCTTGGGAACAAGTTAAGGAGATGTGTAGTAAAGAAGATCAAAGGGGTCTTTTATGGTTTTGTTAAAGTTTGGGTGCAATAATAAAATAATATGGGTATGCTTTTTGAATAGTGTTTGAGACTTGAGATCTGACTCATATTGAGGCTAGTAGCTACCCATATACGATGGTTAGGGCCGTAAACGAACCGAACGTTCAATGAACATTTCATGAACCGTTCGGTAAAAAGTTCGTTCATGTTCGTTTATTTATTAAATGAACGAACATGAACATTATTTTACATTCGTTTAGTTAAATGAACGAACATGAACAAAAGTCACGTCCGTTCGTTTATCTTCATGAACGTCCGATTATGTGTTTATTAAAGTTCGTTTATGTTCATTTATTTGTTTATGTGTGTATATCATATCTTTTAATTCTATACTTTTATAACTGGTATGTTTAAACAAAAAACACTCATAAAACAAATTAGTATGCATATTTTGACAAATTTTATGTTTTTTTTCTACGTTCATTTATGTTTGATCGTTTCTGTTCGTTTAAGGTTCGTTTAGTTTTTTAATGAACGAACATGAATAACTCATTTTCTTAATAAACGAACATGAACAAGAAAATTTGTCCGTTTAAGCGTTCGTGTTCGTTTATTTGTCCGTTTGAATTAAATGAATGAACATGAACAAAGCTCCATTCGTGTTCATCTGGTTCGTTTACAGACCTACTTCTCAAAAAAAATAAGCCGTGATCGATTCGAGTGAAATGGTTTCAGTGATGCGACACGGTCGGGTGTGAGGCGACCGACCTGGTCGACATACCACTGTGACGACCCTTAGAATTTTGGTGTAATAATCAAACAATATGGGTATGTTTTTTGAATCCGAGAATTGAGTGATGAGTTTTTTTCTTTGGTCCACTATTTAGATGAAAATATGAGATATTAAATTTATGGTCATTAATATTTCGCCCTCGTAAAAAGTCAGTGACAAACATATAGATGGTCACTCCTCTAAGGTCCACAAATTACTTAGAGGTATTTTTGATCTATAGTGCAGAATTTTGGTCACATATTTTATACAGTTTCAAATTGTAAAAAACGATTAAAAAGCAAAGAGCCATTACATTATACTTACTAAATACTCCATATTCGTAAATTTATCCAAAAATCCGTAAATACTATCACATTTAGCGAGTATCGTAAATACTATCACATTTACGAATGAAAAACTTGTGCTTTAGAAATATGCAAATATTAATTTTCTTTAAACGCAATGTCTCCCCTCTAAACATTTTATTAACACACAAACTATCAAACACAATATTATTTTATATTTTATATATTAATATACAAAAGTAAAAAAAATTAACTTAGAAAAATATCATCTACTAGTAAAAAAGAGTTTATTTGTACAAAAAAATAACACCCATTTTAAAAGAAGGTAAACTTGGATAACATCCTACCCATCATTATTCCACCATTCAGTAAATCAGACAATCAGTAACATCATTCAGTTACATTAAATTCTTTACCCCCAAATCGTAAATCAAACAATCATTATCCATCATTCTTTCAAATTGTATTTTCTCTTTATCCCCAAATCCCCAAATCATATTTTTTAGGGTTTCAAAAATCATTCAGTTACATCAAATTCACACACAATCAGCTCAAATTAGCTTCAATGCATTCACGATGTAATTTCATCTCTATTATTTCATCTCGTTTTCATTCAGCTCAAATCAAGCGAACTCATCAGTGGGATGTGTTTATGGATCGAAATCGAGCACTCAATTTGTGTTATGGTTCGATTCCTTTAACTTTCACTGTTGGTTATATCGTGTGATTTATGCTGTGAATAGGTTAAGGGGTTTAAATTAATCTTTTAATAGTTTCATAAGATTTTTTAATGTGTGCTTTTGTTTAACTAGTTGCATACTTGAAACAAAACCCTATAGGAGTGTTAGTGTATTTGAGCTAAACAGGTTTATAAGGTAGACTTATCAAATCTCTTATCTATTGACTGTTTAGTTGGTTTCATGCTTAGACTGGTTAGCTAAACTCAGATAAGCAGTCGATTTACTTTTAGAGGTTGTATTTGAAATAGTAGTATTGTCATATTGTATCCCATATATGGTCTTCTCTGTAGCCCTTTGGTTATGTCATGGAAAAGGAAGATCATATAGAGGTTGTATATGATTGGTTTTGATGTTAATATAATGATTCACGCATTCCACAAAAAAAAAAAACTTCATATACATTTGTTACCACAAATAGGAATCAGAATAAAGTACATTACCTACGTATAAAATTTTCCTTGGAAATAACTACTTGTATTAGCAAACTCTTATATGTTATAAATTGTTTGAATTTTTTGCAGAAATTTCGTCTTATTGATACTGCTGGAATCCAGAAAAGGACAGTTGTTGCTTCATCAGAGGCATTACTGTAAATAGAGCATTTCGTGGAGTTCGGCGTTCTGATGTGGTAGCTCTTGTTGTCAAGGCCTTGCCTGTATCAAAGAGCATTAAAAAAAATCGGTAATTCACTAATGTACGGGTGTTCGAACCAAAAAAAAATACGAACTACAACAATAGTAATAGACCTTAAATAAGGTGCGGTAAATCGTAATGTAGACTAACAGTTAAGTGCAAATATACAAGCCTACCAAATAATAAATCAAATGACAACAAACATATTGTTTTAAGTAAAGATCATACTTATCCCCACTGTTTTCCGGCTTTAGTGCAGTTGAGTAAAACGATAGGTGCCGAATTCCAGAATCAAGGCCAAGCCTAAAACTAGCACAAGAAACAAATATTAATCTCTATTAGTTTTAGGTTTTTCGCTAAGCGTGCTTTTGATTCACTTAAAAACTGTTTTTTATGTTGTACTTTTGGGACCCCAATCTGAAGTTTAGAATAACTTTAGTGCATCTGTTATATAAAGTAAGTCGTAACTGTTGATGTTAGTCTATGTTAGTTAAAGTCCCATTTAGAAATCATTGTCCCCGTTGCTTTATGAATGCTATAAATTACAAGTTGAGACCTAGCGTAGAGTTTAGTTCAACATATTTTTTGTTTGATATAATACGGAGTATAAATGGATCCTGCTGTAAATCAACCCCTGTTCTCCTGGCTCTGGCCCATGTAGAGGATAATAATAGAATTTGCCTGATGATTTTATTACGTTGTAAAGTTAAAGGTAAGTACTAAGAGGATCTGGTATTCCCCACATCCGAAACACCTTCCTTTAAAAACTCATCATTTCACATATCTTCAAAATCAAATGACGATCTGCATATAGATATGGTGGAATCTGCAGAGACACCAAGGGCTACATGACACCTTCTTCTGTTGCGGATTCATCAAAGAGCAGATCTGAGAAGATGCATGGTGCCATGACGGTAAGCAGAATTACAAATTTGTATTAATCTGAATGTCGTGCTTAAATTTAAATTGTATTATAATGTTGCCTTGTACTTTCAATAATGTTGCCTTGTACTTTCAAATTTAAACGGACCATATGGAGGAAAAAGATGACAGGTTGAATTGTGTTGCAAAACTAATGGAAAATCTGAGATTAATAACATGCGTATCAATTAAATTCTGTGTCTAGCATACTAAACAAAAGTCAAAATATGAGGAACCATATCATAGTTTTTTTGGTAGGTGGTAGTTGGTTCAAACATTTGTTGTTTACATACATTTCATTTGGCTCGTTTTTAGGAAACATCTGATGGGAATTCAGAATCAGCTAACGATACAAGTGGGAAAGCTGTTTGTCATCGACGTGTCGACGATAGACGTTATGACAGGCATAATATTGTATGGTGCCTTAAATGTGATAGGAGAGGGTAATGTTATGAATGCATTTCCATGTGGTAAGATTAATTGTATTCGGAAAATGTGACTGCTTAAAGCTATAGTTTCTCAACTTTTCCCCCTTTTGCAGCTATCCTGACATGTCAGCCGAAGAAGTTCATAAAATTTGTCCTACATGTCGAGGTTTCTGTACTTGCAAGATGTGTTTGCGAGGTGATAATATGATCAAGGTAACGATTCTCAGTGGTCTAGCTAAGATAAAAAAAACATAAATATTTTGTAAAGAATAAAACAAGCAACTGTGTCATTGTAATGTTTTTGTGTTCTCGTCATTAGAATGACCATGATTATTTTCAACTTGTAGGCAAAGATATGGGACATACCTGCACAAGAGAAGCTGGAGCATCTTTTCCATCTGTTGTCTTTGGTGCTTCCTTTGGTTAAGCAGATCCACTTTGAACAGTGCTCTGAGTTAGAACTGGAAAGAAAGCTCTTTTTGATCAAGCTCGCAAAATTCACCTTCAATCATCTGATTCCTCCCTCGATAAGGTATGTCCTATTATTCAAATTGTTTTTTAATATATGTCACGAGAGTGGCGGCATGTTCAAATATTGTTAGGACCACTATTGCTTTTTTGGTAAAAGGGTTTCTACGCCGGTAAATATAGGTATGAGTCACCTCATTTTCTATTTGGGGAACTTGTATGGGAACAGGTGCCATTTTATCTTGTTGAATTGATTGAGAAGACTGGAGGACACGATGATAAGATAGATATTTTAAAGCTTTCACAGGCTAAGTTGAAGGTATTACCTGTTCGACATAGAATAGTACTCAAGTCTTTTGCTTGCATACGTAACTTTGAATGAACCCATCTCTAGGAATTTATCTCATTTTGTGATGCAATGGACTCTACTGAAATGAGCTGGAAGCATCTACACAAGGAGGTCAGAATGCCGTTGTAGATAAGAGGGTTAAAAAGGTTTACCTTTTGCTCATGTTTGCATATTTCATGTCTTTGTTATAAGTTTCACCGATGTTATGGTGGTAATTTCAACTGGCCCAATCCAGATTGCTTGGTTCAAGCGTCAAAGTGCTGCAGAGTCAAAGCTCCTAGAGTTGAACAAACGGAAGGAACGGCGTGGGCGCTCAACTAGAGCTATTGCCCTATCTTCTCCCGTTGACACTGGAGATGATAATGTGCAAGATGATGACGGGGAAGAAGAAAGGCAGGTGAGTTTCACTAAATAATTATACAGGAACCTAATGTCCTAGCTCCGTGACTACGTTTTATACTATAAAAATAAATATAGCCCAATAACTGTCTAGTGAATAATCTGAACATGCCTACGCTGCTGTTTAGCAGTGCGGTTACATTTTCTTAATGAATTGATAACTCGTTCATTACCATAAATGCACTTTTTGCTGGCTTTACTTTATTCATTCTTATTTTAGTAAATTAATAGGCATGGCTGACGACGATCTCATTGGCCATCTGCAAGGGTTGTGTGTGTTTGTGTATTCTTTTTTCAGCTCAATCAATTGGTTTTGCATCTTTAGTTAATCATAAACACATTTTAAATGTTTGTATACAAGTCTGTCTTATGATTAATAGTACCAAAATGGAAATGTATCTTTTGAAATGCCCAAAAGTATCATATCGGGTAAAAAGAAAATATATACTTGTGGTCATTCACCTTGTGATCCTATATTGTCCGCATGAAGAAATTAGAAATTTCACAAGCTATTCTTAAAGAATGTGCCAAGACTGTAGAAGACGGGCACCGCAATGCTGCTGCTCGAGCTCGATACACAAAACCGACAGTGCCTATCACATGTGCTCCTGTTTAAGTAACCGCTTTTATATGTTGTTTCTATTATGACACGTTCTGGATGATATCAAGATCAACTACTAATATTTGGCCCAACTAGTCTTGTGGAAGTATAATAAGTGAAAGAGAAAGGATTGCTGCACAAGTTTTCCAACCTAGTCACAGGTATCATTATGTTGTATACTTCAACTTTTAAACTCCCATCGTTCCAAATCCTGATTAAGTAACCGCTTTTATATGTTGTTTATATTATGACACGTTCTGGATGATATCAGGATACCAACAATGAGCATAGAAAAGTTGGATTGAAGGAGATGAACTCGACTCCTGGACGTGACCATGGAAACAGAAGAAACCATACCATTTGTATTTTGCGAAAAGTTATTATTTTTATGACGTTAGTATGTTAGATTTGTATTTATATTGCTACAGATTTCCGGATTTAGTTTGTTTGCAAAATCAATTATGCAATAAAACAAACATTAGCTCTAAATTTTTTATTTTTTTTGTTGTATGTTCATTATTAGTGACTACTTTTTTGGTCTCTATCTCCACCGTCTGTGACGACTTTCTCGTCACTAAGAGTAAATATTAGTGACGACTTTTTCGTCACATCTGCCGATGTGACGAAATATTTCGTCACTAAAAGGGTTAAATGGTGACCACTATTCTCGTCACGCGTCAGTGACAACGTATAATTTCGTCACTATCAAATTTAGTGACGGAGCTATAGTGACGACTGGTGACGACATTGATTTCCGTCGACTGGGACAGTGAAATGGTTTCAGTGATGGCGACACGGTCGGGTGTGGGGCGACCGACCTGGTCGACATACCACTGTGACGACCCTTAGAATTTTGGTGTAATAATCAAACAATATGGGTATGTTTTTTGAATCGTGTTGAGATCACTCTCATATTGAAGTACTTCGACCTTACATGTTTCGATTTATCACGAAATCCTTATTCGAGTAATTAAGAGAATCATATTTTGTTTCTAAGTCGCAAAAGAACAAAACAATTACACAAAAAAAAATTATATGCGTTTTGTTTGGAAGAGATCAACCTTGTTATATTAATATAACCGGAAGTTAGTTATTGGTAGAAACTTTTTAAAATAAAAATACTTGATTCATAAGGAAATATTTAATAGTAATAAACGAGTGGAAACGTGCTCGCGCGTTGCGGCGCGGTTGATTTGTAGCCGCCGCATGTATTTTATTTGCTTGAGCATATTTTTGGGTAACCATGATTTTCGATCATTTGACCGACTAATTTATGAGATTTGATTGGCCATTTGCCGTTAGATCGAGTATTTCGCAGTTAACTCTATTTATGTCCCGGTCATTATTAACATCAGATGTGAAACTAATAATTAAATTGTATAAACTCTAGATGTCTAAATTATAAATATTTTTATATATACTACATGTACACGAAAAGGAAATAATCATAAACACAAAAAGGTGGTGTGTTAACGGTTGGGCAAAAAAACACTGACATGTTAGGTTGAATGATTTTGGGCTGAACATTTAGAGTCACGCTACATCCACAAAAGAACCACAAAGAAACATCACAAAATGAGGTGACATTTTTTTATTTGTGGCTTTTTAAATAATTTCTCTTATCTTTGATTAATCCAATTAAAACATGACACCTCATGTTTGTGGATATTTCTTTGTGATCTTTTTGTGGATGTAGCATATTCCGAACATTTATTAGGTGGTTTTTTGTCGCCACTTGGTTTTTTGTCGCCACTCGGCATGATATTTAATACAACTTATGTCCCACATTAAGTGCCCAGTTTGACTTTTTAAGTTTTTTTTCTTCAACTTTGACCTTAATTATTTCTTCTTATGTTATATTATACTTGATGCAAAACATATGAATGGATAGAGTTTTGAATATGTTTTTCATTGGTATAATTTTTATTAAGTATTATATAATACAAACAAAAATATTTACGGTCAAAGTTGATGAAAAAAGACTTTAAAAGGTCAAACTGGACACTTAATATAGAACGGAGGAAGTATATAAGATAATAATGAGATATAATATAAGTAAGTTGTCATATCAAAGCAGAGCCGTATTTGAGGGTGTGCGAGGTGTGCTATCGCACAGGGCCTCAAATTTCTAAGAGTCTCAAAATATATGTCATGTTATATATTTGGGGCCTCAAAATTCACTTCCAATAAAAATTGTTACGGTTGTGCAATCCTATGTTGTAAATATATGTTAAAACTTAAAATAGATCATCAAAACACAATGATTTTTGTTTCCATAGTTGGTATAATATAATTTTGACTATCGTATAAGCTTTCGCACAGGGCCTCTGTTCACTTAGCTACGGCACTGTATCAAAGTGATGACGAACGACATTAAATGAAGTAATTACATGTTTGAATGTATTGTCAAAATATCGACATTTTGATAGATTACTATATATTTTTGAAAATTTTATGAGAAGTTCAAAAGCTGGACTGAACGATTTTGACTAATTTCAAGCTACTCTCTCTGTTTCAAAATAAGTGTTCGGTTTGACTTTTCAGAATTAAACTGGTTCAACTTTAACTTTAAATATTTCTTTTTTATGTTCTATAATACATTAATACTTAATGAAAATTTTACCAATGAAAATACACTTAAAACTCAATCTATTCATATATTTTACATCAAGTATTATATAATACACAAAAAATAGTTGAGGTCAAAGTTGAATCAATTTAACTCTGAAAAGTCAAACTAAACACTTATTTTAGACGAATGTAGTAGTTAATTTTGAAAAAGGTTATTAGAATTAAGGAGGCGTTTAGTTGGGGTGATTTGATTTTGAAATTGGGACTCACATAAAAAAAGTTGTTTGGTTCTGAAATGTTACTGTTTTTTTTTTTTGAACAACAACTTTATTAAAAAATCACTAGCAAGAAGCTAGAAAATTACAAAAAAAAGTAAATAAGGATGTTGAAGCCAGCTATCCCATCTAAATGTATTTTTGCTTCTAGCTATACACCAAGTAAACGATCGCATAACAATATCGTCAAAAAGAACTTCTTTCCGTGGTTTCTTGGCCGAAAAAAGAATTTGATTTCTATAGCTCCAAATACTCCACCAAGCAGTATAAAAAACTCCTTCCAAAATACTTTTACTCATAGAATTCATCCGCAACGCCTTGATCCAAGAAAGCCAAGATATGTAGGAATCCAAACCAAATTCCACCATCTATAAACTAAACGTGTGACTTCTATCGCCAAATCACATCTAAACAAAAGGTGAGCCAAGTCCTCGTCAGAAACATTACAAATCAGACAAGATGAAGAAGGCACCAACACACCCCTTCGAGCCAAATTGGAACGAGTAGGAAGGCGATCGAGAGAAACCTTCCAAGCGAAGATATTAACCTTAATTGGAATCGTCTTAATCCACCGCGTAGGAGAATCAGCTTTCGGAAGGAAAGTCACGTCAAGTAAATTACGAACATCTTTAACACAAAATTCACCGTCCCCATTCAAATCCCAAATCCATCTATCTTCCATGTTAGACAAAATCACCGTTCCAAGAAGGTCAAGAATCTGTGTGAGCTGCAAAGATTCAGCCCCTCCTCTAACTTCCCGACGAAAGGACGAAGTAAAAGAAGCAACCATCTTGTCAGCCACAGTGCACTCTTTATTAATGTCCAACGCATATAAACGCGGGAATTTATAACGAAAACACGAATCACCAATCCATAAATCGTTCCAGAAACTCGTACTTCTACCGTTACCTACACGAATTTTGCAGTGGGAGATAATATCAATACCTTGGGTCTTGAGGATATTAATTTCCTTAACGATAGAGCTCCAAGTTGAGGAATGAGAAGCAGAAAGTTCCTGCCCATTCAGCCCATGAATGGCATGAATAATCCGAGCCCATAGAGAATTATCACGAGAAAGAAACCGCCACACCCACTTTACGAGAAGAGCCCTATTAAGGGCGTAAAAACTAGAAACTCCTAAACCACCTTGTTTTTTAGACGCAAGCACCTTAGTCCATTTAACCCATGTAATCTTCCTCTCATCATCTTGAGTACCATTAAAAAAGTTCCGTCGAATAGCTTCCATTGAGTTAAGAACTGTCTTAGGAACCTTATATAATGACATATTATATATAGGGGTGGAGCCAAGCACCGATTTAAGAAGAGTAAGGCGACCCCCAATAGAGAGCGTTTTAAGTTTCCATTTAGATAACCTCATCTTGAGCTTGTTAATCGTATCGTCCCATGCTTTGACCAAAGATGCATTACCACCGACCATAACTCCCAAGTACTTGAACAGGGCTTTCATAACCGAACAACCGATCGAAGAAGCAGCTTCATTCACATAAGAGGCTGGAATACCCACTCCAAGAAGGTGACTTTTCTTAATATTAATAGATAACCCCGACAACAAAGAAAAACAACGAAGTGAATGCATGATACCTTTTAGATTGTCTTGAGACCATTCACCAATAAATACCACATCATCCGCATAGAACAAGTGAGATATCATAGTCGAAGGGTCAATCCTAACACCAGTGAAAATACCCGCTTCAATTACACGAGTGAAGGAAAGGTGTAATGACTCCATAACTAAAATAAACAAATAAGGAGCCAAAGGATCCCCTTGCTTCAACCCACGATGAAATTGAAACTCAGAAGTCGGACTTCCATTAACAAGGATAGAAGCCATTCCCGAGTTCAAACAACCACGAATCCACGAACGCCATTTAGAACCGAACCCAAATGAATGAAGGACATCCTCCAAATAATCCCATCGAATAGAATCGTATGCTTTAGCAAAATCAACTTTAAAAACCATAGCCCGTTGTTTTTTATGATGACACCGAGCGAGGAGTTCATTGATAATAAAAGGACCATCAAGTATTTGCCGATTCGGAAGAAAAGTTGTTTGAACATCCGAGATGAGATCAGATATGACCACGGAGAGACGAGTCGCAAGGATTTTCGTGATAACTTTATACATACTCCCAATCAAACTTATAGGCCGATAATCACCCACCGATTTCGGATCTAAGGATTTCGGAATAAGGGCTATAAAAGAAGAGTTGCACCCTATAGAAAAAGAGGCGTGATCAAAAAACCATTCAACTGCTGTGCAAAAATCCGGCCCAACAACAGACCAAAACTTGCGGAAAAACTCAAAAGTAAATCCATCAGGTCCGGGAGATTTATTTTCTCCACACCCCCAAACGGCATTACGAATTTCTTCTCTTGTAATGGAACTCTCCAACTCAGTAGACTGTTCATGATTAAGACGATTAGGGAAACTAAAGTTAATCTTACCATGACATATACCCGGATCTTGGAATCTAGCAGCAAAATGATTACGAAATTCGTCTTTGACACGGCTAGGGTCATCAACCCAATCCCCGGCATTTAAGAGAGTAGTCCTCAACATGTTAAGAACACATGAATTAACCTTAGAAAACCCACAAGAAGCTTTGAAGAATAGTCTCAATCCATGTGGCATTTAAGAGAGTAGTCCTCCTTATTGCACCACCCAACATGGGACTAGTCTCTCTAAGACCAAATAAAGATGTTGGTCCCAATAGCGATTGATCGCTATGTTGGTCTCTGGAAGGCATGTGTGTGTAGTGTTTATCTAAGTATCTTTGTATGGTATGTTTTTTATGATGTCGATCTCCTTATTACATCGAGTTAGTCATTTTCGGCCTCAAGAGAGAGAGAGAAAGAGAGAGAGAGAGAGAGCGAGCTCATGTGACAAAGAAGATGTCGATCTCCTAATCTTTTTTTTTTGCACTTAATCTTAAAAACACTTTAGTCGAGTTTGAACATGTATAAACCAATAATATCTCGACTCTTTTTCAACCCCTACAACACC
>BQNB010127198.1:0-16741 GCA_026074375.1 Tanacetum coccineum
TTCATTATCTGTTTACTTAATATTGTATACTAATCTGCCATTGAATTTATAACAGTTGTTACAGATTAAAAAAAATGAAAATCACTTATAGATTCATCAAGCACACAAATAATAACACATACCCTTTTGCCCAAAATGAAGAACTTGGGTAATGTGAGGATTAACATTACTTTGAGATGCTCAACCTTCATAGAGGCAAACCCGTAAACGGCAATCATCGATCCACAGCCGCAACCGCCACTTCATCAACAACTATTTGTACCCATTTTAGATGTATCAACGAAAACCACGAAAAACTTTAACGAATATGGTGTTGGTATCTTTAGGGTTTTCTGGATTAGGAATCTGTTATTGATTTGATGATTTTTTTAGGGTTATGGTTTTGGGATTTGATGAGAGAAACAAGGGAGCGTTTTTGTTTGAGGGGTTTTGTTTACATTAAATGTCGAAAGAGATGGATCAATATAAGCCGTTGATTAAAATTAATATACAGGTGTCATTGTTTTAGAATTTTAGGAGAAGATTAGTTAGGTTAAGCGTGTTTTATATAGGTTATAGATATAGATACGGGTTCACTGGGTTAAATGGGTCGACCCACACACCCGTTTAATGTAAAAACTTGTTCAGATAGTGAGGTTAAATGGGTCAACCCGATACCTTTTTAACATATTCAACTCGTTTAACCTATTTAGCCCGCTAACCGATTGATACATACGGGTTAAATCGGTCGTGTTTAAGTTATATGTAAACAAGTTAAGATTGATATGGTCTAAAACGAAATAGGGTTCAAATTGAAGTTTTCTAAATAGTCAACCTGTAAATCCGAACCTAACCAGGTTACCACCCCTAAATTATGGAGTACAAGTTAGCCTTTTATTTAACATTTTCCTTGTAAACAACGTTGTCTAATAGGTTTGCTTTTTCTTTTAAAGAAAGAATAGGTTTGCTTTTTAATTTATCTTTGTTCTTATCAATATAGTTTATTTCTTTTTGAATAAACTTATTGACATATTCTACCTACTCGTTCGAACTTTAGTTTGGGTAATCAATTACTTTCTTTTAAATTAAAAATCATTTCTTTAGCCCTATTAGAGAGAAAAAACATATAACAAAGAAAAAGGGAAAATATAATAATAATAATTAAGTTTATAATTTTAATATTTAATCATGACTATAACTTTTTTGCTTTCGGGTTGGTCAGGTGTCTAATTGTTACTAAATGTAACCAAAGATTTTTTTGGCTTAGCGATATTTTATATTTCTCTTTTTGGCGTAGCATTTTTCATATTACGTGAGAAATGCTTCAAACAAATGGTTAGCGGATTCGGCATTAGCTTAAGACATGTAAAATATTTTTTCCTTTTTTTGAACGGTAATTTTTTTCCACAACCTATACCACATATCATATAATATATTTCACACATGCCTCCAGCGATGCTTGAACCCAGCAACGAAATTTTATAGCGGCAAATAATTGTAATAATATTTTGGTTACACAAAACGTTACAAGGGTTCACTAATTCGGTTGATAGGTCTTTTCGGCGGCCCGTTAGGGGAGGGAGCGAGTCGGCTCAACTGGAGTCGTTATCTGAATTAATTGAAGGGGTTATTTTGTCTAATTCTCGTGACCGTTGGTTTTGGGACATGAATGGTTCTGGGACTTACAGAGTTAAGGATGTTCGTAATATGCTTGATGATTTTTTTCTCCCCAAAGATGAAGTGGCTACGCGTTGGCTTCCTCATCTTCCGATTAAGCTCAATGTGTTTGCTTGGAGATTATATCTTGATCGTTTGCCGACTAAATCAAATCTGATTCGAAGGGGTATTCAGGTTGGCTCCCCTATATGCCCGAACTGTATTTCTTATGATGAAGATGTGCCGCACATTTTTTTCAAGTGTCCTTTGGCGATTGAAGTCTCTCGGGCTGTTTGTCGTTGGTGGGATGTGGTGTGGGTGCCTTGTGGCTCTTACTCCGAGTGGCTTTCTTGGTTGTTGTCGATTAAAATGGGTTCCAGGATTAAAAGTCTATTTGAAGGAGTTTGGTATGTTTCCTGGTGGACGATTTGGATGCACAGAAATTTGGAGATTTTTTCGTCAAAAAAGCCTCGGAAAGCAATGATGTTTGACGACATTGTTGAGCGTTCTTTTTTATGGTTTTCCTCTAGATGTAAATTTTCTTTTAGTTGGGATGTTTGGTGTAAAAACCCTTCTCTTATTTCCTTGTAAGTTTGTGCTAGCTTATTGCTAGTTTTTTTCTAATAATAGTTGCCGTTCAAAAAAAAAATGCTATATTATCGTTGTCAAACTTTCGTCGATAGAACCGTAAATCATAAGTTGGATTGATATTTAAACTGAATAAAATTATAGTTTTTATATATAGCTTTTTTTTTAATTTTTCCGCATTCAAGAATAGTGTGTAAACTCTTTATATACACATGCGAACACACTAAATTCTCATTAAATTAAAATAATTACATTAATCAAGCTAGATTATAAAAACAAACCTATGAGACAGAGTACGTTATTGAGAAAGTTAAAATCTTACATGAAGTAGTTAGGCTGCGTTTAGTTGGAGGAAAACACCATTGTTTTCAACAAAATGTTTTGTGAAAAACAAAGAAAATAGGGATCGCGTTAATTTCGTCGTTTTTCAACAAAATTCTCTACAAAACACAAAATCCCTATTTTCTCATTTTATACACAAAAATAGAAAACAATTTTATTTTGTTTTCCCCATTTTCCTTTTATGACACCCATATCTATTTTCCCCTTATTTCTTACTTTTTATACGTTTTTATAAGTTTTTTGATGTTTATGTACGCTTACAGACTTTTTTTACGTTTTCGTCCGTTTTTTACGATTTCGACAGTTTTTTTACGTTTTCGCCCGTTTTTTTACGATTTCGTTCGTTTTTTCACGATTTCGTCCGTTTTTTTACGATTTCGTCCGTTTTTTACGATTTTGTCCGTTTTTTTACGATTTTGTCCCTTTTTTTACGATTTGTCCTTTTTACGATTTCGTCCGTTTTTTTTCGTTTTCGTCCTTTTTTTACGATTTCGTCATTTTTTACGTTTTCGTCCGTTTTTTTACGATTTCGTCCGTTTTTTTAAGATTTCGTCCGTTTTTTACGATTTTTTCCTTTTTACGTTTTCGTCTGTTTTTTACGTGTTCGTCCGTTTTTTTTACGATTTCGTTCGTTTTTTACAATTTCGTCTGTTTTTTTACGCTTTCGTCTTTTCTTTACGTTTTCGTCCGTGGTTCGTATGTTTTTTACGATTTCGTCTGTTTTTTACAGACGAAACGTAAAAAACGGATGAAAACGTAAAAAAACGGACGAAAACGGAAAAACGGACGAAAACGTTAAAAAACCATTAAATAAATAAGATTCACCCAGTAGCCCATTTATCCCATTACTGCCCGTTTTAGCCCGTGCCCGTTTTGTCCCGTACCCGTTTTGCCTGATGCCCGTGCCCGCCCGCCCGGCCCGCCCGTTTTGCTGCCTCTATTTTTATGTTTCGAATATGTCTTTATAATATTACAAAAGTAAATAGAGAATTGAGATAGAAACAACAACACTTGAACATGTATTCTAGTTTTGTAAAATGGAAAACACAAACACATGTTTCTTTAACTAAATGCGTTTTCCAAATTTTCAATTGTTTTGTGGAGATGGAAACCCCCTCCTTTTTCCTACAAAACAGTAAACAGAAAATGATGGAAAATGTTTTCCAACTAAACTAAACCTTAGTATCGCTATGATATTATTGCTTAATGATCATACATAATATATTGTCTTACATTAACTAAAATATTAAAAAAGCTGGTTTATGATCATTGAGCATCAAAATCTAACAACGACATCAAATTTTATCAAAGTGGTACAATGTAGCAACTTTCCTTTCTTTTTTTTTGTTTTTTTTTTGGTAATCGTTCGAAGTTTCGATCAACTAATTCAAAGAGTTTGAACCAACCACCACACAGATTCAAACCAGGTGAAGACTTCATTTTTAAAGAGGTTGTCGTGACCACTTTACAATTATTTGCACCTAATAAATATTGAACCTGAGACCTTACAATTTTAGTGATATTAGTCACACGGCTTTTACCACTAGGCCTCCCTTGATACACCGCTCAGATGATGGACCTCACACATTTTAGTGATACTGTAATTAACAAGTATGAAAAGCTAGGCTCTTGTTGTAAGATATTGTCACTGTAATTCATAGGTTGGCCAAGCTCCGTGGTCTAATATAATTACAACAAAGGAATCCAAGGTAGATTGAAAGTACATGTTTTGTTGTAAATTGTACCATCATCCCTTGTTTGTGTTATCGATTTTGTAGAAATCTATTTTTGATTTTCCGCTAATCTCATCGCTTAAGAACCTCCGCGAGAAGTCTTCAAATACAAATTCTTGATAAACTGCGGATTTCTCTAGAGATATTAGCTCGGGGAATGGTCCGTATAGTCCCTCTCGGTTGCTAGGATTGAAAACAGCAGAAACAGAAATGCGTGCACCTTCAAAATTGTTTGCCAATACTCTATGCTCCACACTTTTGTATTCATCATTAGACATCATCTGTAAAAAATGAAAATAATACTCTTATGAGATGTTATATAACTACAGGTTTTAATTAATTCATCTCGACGTAAAATTACCTGAAGTAGATCACCTATGTTGATAACAATAGCACCCGGAATTGCTTCAACATCAACCCACTCTTCACCACACTTGATCTGCAATAACCCACCAACCTCATTTTGCACCAGCAATGTCAACACACATGGATCAGTGTGGGAAGTCAGGCCTAACGTGAGGTCGGGCTGGGGACAATAGGGGTAGTAATGCAATGTGCTTAACCTCCCTTCCAAACATGACAACTCTTTTAACTTGTCACTTTTTACACCCAATCCTTCACATAGAATCGACATCAACTCTTCTCCTAACTCAACCACAGCTTTGTCCCAATCCACGATTGCCGCCCTACACATCTCCGGCACCAGGTCCCAGTTCGGCTCCATGGGTGACATCCAAATCTAATTTCCATACTCATGCATTTGCAAATGTTAATTAATGGTGTACAAATTTATTACTACCATATGACTAAGTTTCAAAATGCTTACAATTTATGATATCAAGAACAGGGCCGTAACTAGGAGATCACATGACACTAATGAAATTTTGCTTCGTAGTGTTAAAAAAAACCTACGTTTCTAGTCCTTGTTCAGTTATATGGTTAAAAAAAAAAATTGTGCACTGAGATTGTATGTAGCTTACATAAATTGTGTCCCTCCAGCTAGCAGCTTTTGTTTGATACAAGTCATAATTTGAAGAATACATTACTCCTTTTTCTAAATCTCTATTATAGAATTGCATCTTATACTCAGTTGACTGCTCATAAAACTTCTTTGTATCGTTAAGCACACTATCGATTATTGCTTGTGGAACACCATGATTCACTATCTGAAAAAATCCCAGAGTAGACGATGATCGCCTGATGTCTTCAACAACCTTAGACCTGTCTTGTGACATGTCTATAACTGGTATGGTTAGTTGAGGTTTGTTTTTTGGTTTTGGGCTTGGGAGATTTTCTGGTGGTTGATGGAAGAAACCTGGGATGGTGGTGATGCCGGTGTCTAGGAGTCCTTTTACGCCGATTTTTGATTGGTCGAATTGTGTTACTTCTTTGAGATGATCATAGTTGTGTTCAGTGGTGAGTGATGCCATGATGGTTGGTATAGTTAATGAGCTTGAAAATGCTAATGGTATAAGTGAATGCTTGATATGCTGGAGATTGGATATGAATAAGATGCGTGGTTTATGTGATACATATTAAAAAAAACTGACCAACTAACCACTAACAAGCCGTTCTTAAAAAAAAAAAAAAAAACTGACCATGTGGTTCTGATGCATTAAAAGAACATGACAAGTAGATTTATAAAAAGTTTGAGTAAACGGGTTCAGTTTAAGTCTTATGCACGCATGAAGTTTAGTTTCAATCAAATTTAGTTCAGTTGTTATCTGTTTTCTTTTTGTAAAAGAGATTGCAAATCAATGCTTATGTACGAATCGATTTGCTTTATGTAGTGCGTAATACTTTTTCATCACGGGTCAATGTTTTGCATTATGAGCGAGGAACGGATGCATATTATCAAATAATTGCTAAAAATATGTTGATTTATGAGGTATTTGGTACTTTTCTCAAGTTGAAAAACCAATAATTGTACGTAAAAGACTTGTTATTACGTATTTGCGATTAGGCGTTTTGCAGGGTTTGGATGATGGGAGTATTTCTCTTGATCACCATTTCTACTGTTGTAATAACCGAGTCGTTATAGTTTAGAATTGTAATGGTTGCAATTATTATGTAGTATCATTGTAATTCATCGCATTTTGTTAGTTTTTAATCTATTAAAAAGATGTAGTTATATGACGCATGTCACTATAAATTAAACGAAACAGATGCTAAAGTGTCATGTTGCCAGAAGACGAATCCAGTTATTATGGGTTGTGATTTTTGTCCTGTAGGGCTTGTGAAAAGTACGTCACCACACTTGGTGAATGATTCAATTTGATATATATATTAGCATGCTATTCGCGCAAAGCAGTGATTTGAAGAGCATTAAAAATAAAAATAACTAAAAATTGATAAAAATATATCAAAATGGATATTGAATTAAAAAGCATAAAATTTTAGAAATATGATAGAAATTAAAATCATAAAAAAAATAAATAGATAAAAAAATATTTTAATTTAAAATAAAAGTGGTTTTTTAACTAAGAAGTGACACATGTCACTTTAAGATATGGTTCCCTAAAATGAGATGGATGATCAAAATTGCACATCCTTATATTTCCGTAATAAGTAAGTTTAAAAGTCTGAATTTTTAAGACTTTTTAAAAATAAAATGTTTTATAATATAGTATAGATATAGATAATACAAGAGATTGCAATCTGAAAAGGATATACACAAATGAACAATGCTACATCCACAAAAGATTTACAAAAAGAAATTCACATATATACTTGTCATGCAAATATTGGTGATGAAAATAATGAAAGAGAAAAAGCATATAAAATTATTGGTCCAACTCACATGCCATGTCATTGTGTGGATAATTTTTTGTAAACTTTTGGTGGATGTAGCATTTCTCTACACAAATAACTTGTTATCCTATTTTACAGGATTCACACGATCATTTAGTGAGTTTTATATCTATGGATCGCTAATATTCCCCAACTGTAGTTTCTATACTTTCAAAACTCAGTATTAAAAATGTGTATATCAAGCTTCACGCGACCTCTATATTGATAGGCAGGTTAAAAAAAGGTACTCCGTTTACCACATCCTTAATAAACTATATTTATACAATACCAATACTTATAGAATATCACATTCTTTTGGTATGTCTAATGTGTTGAAACAAACTATATTCATATTCTTTGATTTTTGATAACTTTAATTACTTTACGTCTAAAATCTATCAAGGTTAGAAAATTGGATGTGTCGTTTGTATACTTAATATGATTCCAACCAAGAAGGTATCCAAGACAATATCTATTTACGGAATGGGATAAATCTCATTATGTCTAGATTAAAGTTATGAAATTTTGTTTATATCTTATGAAGCGTGTTATTAACAAGCTAGAATCGAGAACTAAAACGTATTTTTAATGTCCCAATTAAGAACAAGTTATTGTTGCTTAAAATGCTCACTAATTGAAGAATAGTCTCTACTTACAAAGCAAGTGGGAGCATCTGTAGATCTTGGAGATATTCAAGAAGAAAATACATAACCTTTTTAATTCACTTGCAAATGTCATACTAAGGCTAAACATGTAAATGTTGAACCAAAGTATAATGTAACTCTCATTCATAAATCCGCAAGGATACCTCATCATTTGAGTGATATTTTATTATCAATGCTAAAGGATATAAGTTTGAGGATCATAGTGAACCTACAAACTACTAAGATGCATTATCACATCTTGAATATGATATATGTCTCAAATCTATGAATGATAAGATGCAGTCTTTGAAAGACAATCATTGTTTGAACTTGATTAATCTTTCACCAAACAGTTAAATTATGAGGTTAAAATGAGTTTCTCTTGAAGAGAAGACTCATAAGGACAAAAACTATATACATATTATTGCATGCCTTTTGATAGGAGTTTTTAATCATACTCAAGTAATTGACTGTTATTAAATCTTTCTTTCTACATGCATTAATTATATAAAGTTGTTTAATTGTCATACTTGTTTTCATGAATATGAAATATGGCAATTATGTTTCATAACTCTTTCCTTAATGATTACCTTTGCAAGGAAGATGTGTAATCAAAAGGGTTATGAGTCCAGATAACCTTTATAAAGCATACTAGATGGAAAAATCCAAGTGTGGATTAGATCATGCATCAAAGAGCTGATATCTTAAGTTTAGTTATAATTTGATTTTGATTTAACTCCTGAGTACACTTGAGAGCAAATGGGAACACTATGGTTGTTTCCTTAAATCTCATCTTCTCCTATATAAAACAAGCTTCCCTAAGAAAGCCATCCTTCCCAAAACTCTAATAAAATGACACCTGACAAATAATCTAATCGGACGGTCCTTAAAAAAGGTTGACTTTAAACAAAGAAAAAAAATTGTCAATAACTATCATTCGGATCAAAACATATCAACATGAATTTTTTTCTCAAAATCAGATTAATCCTTATCAAACATCATTCTTGATTATAAATGATTTTGATAAATAAATTTGCCAGAACCAATTGATGATGATCCCTAACAAAACCCTAATCAATTTAGTAAACATACGCAATACAATTGATTTTACAGGTTAGTGATTTATTTCAGGTTTTTTTTTCCAATTTGATTTGCGATCATTATTATAATACAGTTAATTTCCAGCTTTATGTTGTTAAGGTGCATCAATTATGATTTATAGTCATTTGTGTGCCCAACAAATAGTATGGCATCACTTGTTTGTTATAGCTTAGGTACTTCCTATTAGCTATTCTTAAAAAAATTCTTATTGCCATTGCAGGTTAATTTTATAGTAGCAGCTTGTGAAAACATGATCAGTGGAACAAGAATAAGGCTAGGGGACATAGTGACCGCCTCAAATGGAAAGAATATTGAGATACTTCCCCGTACAGTCTCGGTTTAGTTGTTATTGGTACTTTGAAGGTTCTGGATGATTAAAGATTCAGCAGTGGTGTTTCTGCTGAAGGAAGTGGAGTTGTCGTTGAGGGATCCACTTCATTCCAGAAGTGGACATTGCAACTCCCCCTGCTGCCGAGACAAAGCTAATTTCGGTATAAGTTTTATGATCTTACATCTGATTTTTTTGCATTTCGTATTCTAACCAAGTTCCAGTTTGATGCATCAACTTCAAGCTGTAGATTTGAGAGGTTTTATTTCTCATGATTTGAGAGGAAGAAGAGTTGGTTGTTAATAAGCATATTATTTGTTATCACGTAGAAGAACAAAAAAATGCAGAGTTGTACCAAAAATCCTTCCAATAAAGGTGTATGAAAAACTTTCTTTAATCTATCACATCATTCTTTGTTTCAGGTAAGCAATAACAACGACACACAAAATTTTATTGTCGTTATACTGATTCACATATTAATAAGGATGTTTTTTTATGTTGCATTAATCAGAAGTACTGAGACATGACGTAGAGCCATACTTGGACTATTCTTCATATTATCCTTTAAAAGTAAGTTATTTTTGTATTCCTTTTTTAGCAAATAGTTATTTGGCTTCGCTGTCACTTATTGTAATCTGATGCATTTGTTTATCTTGGTGCCTCTGTACGGAAATTGCTATGTGTAGTCATGAAAATAGTACTTCTTCGTAACCATCTAATGAAACATACACTTTTGTCATTAAGAAATATGTGTTGAACCTCATTCCTTTGCATATATGTATTTTTATGTTTTATCTATGCCTATTTAACATTCGGGTCAATAGTATAACCGTTTGACCCGTCAACAAATAAATAACACGAATCTACCTATTTCAAAGGCAATATAAAGCATAAACAATGGTTTAAATGTATAACGAAGTAGAGTATCGGACTTTCGGACTTTATACGGTTTATATATATTTCTTATGAGTAGAATATTGGACTGTAATATGCAAACAACCTTTGTAAATAGGATATTGGACTGTACCTGATGTGGGAGTAATGCATTTCTTCTTTTTTTAAATGCTTATGTATAGTTACTGTCCACATACTTATCATTATCTTACATCCACATTTATGTGTTTCTTTTTCTTAAAATACTGCTCGAGGGATCAATGTGGACGAAGTTCAGGTCCGTTTACTTCCTAAAAGCCATGCGTCTGGGAAAACATTTCCCGGAGTTAGGGCCCTAAACACTGTTGTTGTGAGTATTAGCTATATTATGTTTTCAGACATTGAACATTTGATAATGATGTTCGTTTAGGTTTTGTTGCAACTCCTTTAGGTTGAAAAATGACTGAAAGAACTCTGTGATGATAAAAAATTGTGATGATAATAATGACTATCCCGACAACAACAGACTGTGAAGTCTGAAACATACATTGATCAACTTTTGATAAATAGATCATTTCTTGTGGGGGTGTTTGAGGAAGTGTTGATCCCACTTGAATAGATCTTGAATTCCTTAGCTTGTGTAAGGTTTAGTTATGCAAGATAAATCCAACACAACTATGATAGAAACTTTGTAAAATATATCAAAGATTATGCGAAATCTAATCTTTGATCAATAAGAAGAATATGTAATAGAACCGTAATTCTAATGGACACACAGATTAACAAACAAAGCTTCAATATATTAATACGAATACTCTAACTAGTGTTAAGGTTACAAAACCTTGAAGCTATAACGATATCAAAACAAAAGATTTCTAGATTTGTGATTTTTGTGATTATTTAAACTCTATACCCTAGGACCTCCTTTTATACACCAAGGAGTCCTAGTCTATTTACAATATATTACTAAAACTTAGATTATTCTCAAAGATCTATTCTATAAATAACCATCCTTATCTTCATAAGTAATCTTGATCTTCAAGCAATCTTTCAGCAGTTGTAATCTTTCAGCAGTTGTAACTTTGTACCAGCAGTATTAACTCTTAACAAGTAGTAGTAACTTATACACCAACGACATTAACTGTGTACAAGAAGTAGTAACTACTTAGAATATTTTCTCAATCTTCACCAGCAGTACTAACTTTACTCTAGCAGTACTAACATATACTAGCAGTACTAATATACACTAGCAGTACTAACTACTTAGCATATTTTTCATTAGAGTTAATGAACAGCACTAAGTTTTACTTAGCAGCAGTAGCACAAACCTTAGCAGCAGTAACTCCAAAATTATCAAGAAGTTTTTTAATCCCAACAATCCTCCTCTAAACTTGATATTCTTCTTCAAAATCTCAAGTTTCTTCATTGAAAGCTTCATTAATCACCATGAGGATGCTTCCAAACACTTTATTGATTCTTGAGTTGTTTTGTGATGAGCTTAAGAAGCTGATAACACATTTCATTCCAATGATCAGCTTGCAGCTTCCTATTTAGCATATCTATGATTGTAGCAGGTGTAAGGGGATATCTCTTTTCTACCAGCATATGAATGTGCACATTTTGCTTCCTCAATGAATGTACTCCACATGAATCATATAGCTTCAAATCCAATGCTCTGTAATCCTGTTGATTCCTTCATACTTGATCTTCAACATGTGGATCAAACATTGTCTTTAGATCACCCCATAACAATCTCTCATAGCCCTCCCCTGGCCTTGTTGAACCATGCTTAGCTTTTACCAATTTCCACAGGGTTTCCAAATCTTCCCTGTCAAAGCTTTTGAGCATATGACTGAAGACTAAGTACATCTTTGAACTTCCATCAGCCCTGATTATCTGGTAATAGGTTTTCTTCCCTTCTTTATGGATCTTGTAGTCAACAATGCTTGGAGGCTTAGTTGCCAAAGGAATAGCATCAATTGCTACTTCCTCTTTATCAGGAACAACTTCTATTAGTCTTTGAAGCTCTGTTGTTTCTTTATCCTCATCCACCTTTTGCTTCTTAATACTTTCTTGTTCCAGCTCAGTGCCTGCTCTCTTTGAACTGCTTTCTTGTGCTATCTCTGCTTCAGCTCTTACTTCACTACCTTCTGCTCTTACTTCACTGCCTTCCACCAATTCTGTATCCATATCTACAAATGTGTTTACCCTCTTCATAGCTTTGTCAAATAACTTCTGAATATCATCAAAGCTTTTGTTCTTCAACTGATTGTGCTTGTATCCAGCCATGTTTTTCAGATAAGTAGACATTGTATTTCTCTTTTGAGCTTTAGTTGGTGGTTTGTTCCTCATTTCTTGAGCTCTCATTGCTGCAAAGTGTTTCTTTCTTGCTTCTAAGAGTTGTACAAACAACTTGGACTTCTCTTCAATACTCAACTTCTCTTGTTCTTCTGCTTGCATTTGTTGAGCCATTTGATAATCAACATCTATCATTGCTTGCACATTATCCCATGAAACAATGTTGGCTTCTTCTTCTTTTTGAGCTTTTTCTCTGGCAAGCCTTTCTTCTTCTTCTTCTTCAGCTTGTAACTTGAAAGCAAGTTCTTCATCAAGACTGATTTGATCTTTCTTCTTCATTTTCACAGGTTCTTCTACCATAATCCCTTTGCCTTTGTCCTGTGCCTTGACCTGTGATGGTTGTTGAGAAGAAACTATTGGTGCAGTTGCTTGCTCCTCTTCATGAATAACAAGCCCTT
This sequence comes from Tanacetum coccineum, assembly GCA_026074375.1. Lineage (NCBI taxonomy): Eukaryota > Viridiplantae > Streptophyta > Magnoliopsida > Asterales > Asteraceae > Tanacetum > Tanacetum coccineum. Next base: position 12,791 of record BQNB010127198.1, read on the forward strand.
TTGCTCTGGGTCTTGTGCTAACAGCTGTAATTGTTGTAGCAGCAGTTGTTGTTGTAAGTGTTGGTGTTGTTGTTATTGATTCACTTGGCTCTTCTACAACATTGGTTTTTTCCTGAACTTTTGCACTTTTCAAAGCTGCAAGTGCTTGAGCTAAAGTAACTTCATTAACACTTAAATTCACATCTTTAATAGTAACTTCTGGTTCCGCTAACACCTCATCACCATCAAGAACACCTGCATCAAACATTTCTTCATCACCATACCTTCCCTGAGTTTCATGAACCAATGTAATCTCTGCATCTTTATCAATATCATCAATTTTCCTCCCTTGTTTGGATGCATCCGCCTGATCACCCAAACTAGCTTTGTCAGAGGAAATCACTCTTGCAGATCTACCAAACTTGTATAATCTTTTGAGCTTGTGAGTTCTTGACCCTCCTTTCTTCTCTAACTTCTCGACTCTCAGTTTCAAACTTGTAATCTCCTGAGCTTGAGCAGTCTTTGTATTCTCCAGGTCAAGGACTCTTTGTTGCAATTTGGTATAAAATTCCATCAATTCATTGAGTTTCAGTCTATCCTCATCACTTCGAGGTGTGTTAACTCCCGCGAGCAGTGAATCATTGGCTGTTTTAGACACATTCTCAAACCTAGTTCGAGCAATTATGTCCCCCATGGTTTCTTGGCGCCTGGGACCACTACCTGAACTAGTTCCTTAGGAACTTGGTTCATTAAGTGTTGCCTTGGATTGGGTATTATTGATGTTACCCCTATCCTGCTCTGCATCTAAGCTAGTAGCAGTAGTGGCAGCCCTTTCCAAACTGTCATCTATCACTTCATAGACAGCCTCATCTGTAACATTGTCTGTAGGACCACTAGGCTGAGGTACCTTAGTGTCCTTTCTCTTTGGCCTTCTTGATCTTTGTTTCAGTTGAGGTTGAGATGTTGATGGTTGAATAATGGTGGGTGTGTGATGGGGACCAATTAGCATTTTTGAACCTTCAACCTGTTCTTGTTGAGCTTGTACCATCATTGTTGGAAATAAGGGAGTGTCCCTTCGAGAAAAACCTTTCCCTACCCTTCTCATGTTTCTAAAAATCTTCTTAGTGTGAGAGGGTGTAACATAAATTCTCTTGTGACTTTGCATCCCTTCAAGTTGTTTATCCAAAAAGACTTGCACAAACCTTAGATACATCAAAAATTTTCCAGCATTATCCAAGTTCTTCACCATACTTTCAAATATGTACTTTAAAAAGTTGAACTTTTGGTTTGTAGCCAGGCAAATAATTGCAGAAGCCATAGTGCTACTAAATTCATTCCATGCAGTAGTCTTAGCACTTAGGCATTGCAAAATGGTATGAATAAGGAATTTCCATTAAGGAGAAAAGAATGCTTTATAGAATGTAAGCTTCTGTGAAATTTTTTCATACCCCATCCTTGTAAGTTCTTAAAAAATGGTAGCATTTTGCAATCAATCCGTACCTTCCTCATCATTCAGTTGAAGGTCACGTCTAACAGATGCTTCGGTAACGATTATCTTCTTCCCATCCACTAGGGCTTGTAACTGCGCTTCCAATTGATAGTTTTTACCTTTCCACTTGCCCAGAATTGTTCAATGCACGAAGTATATATAGTAGGATTGATCGTTAGTGCATATTTGATAGGGTTTGCATTCAGAATATCAACAATTTGCTTAAACTCTTAACTTTCAGCGGGTTTAGACAAAAACACGACCAAATTGTGAGTATCGACAAACTGTAGGGTCGTCATTGTGTTGGGTTTTGATGATGAATGATGAAATTGAGTTAGGGTTTGTGATTAGAGAGTATATGATTGAATGAAATCGATTAAATGAGTGATTGAAACCCTTAATCGAAGTATTTATGAAAATACCCTCAACATCATTAACGTTCAACAACAGTAGTAAGTTATGCCTAGCAGCATTAACTTATGCCTAACATTATTAAGTTATGCTAGCAGTATTAACTTATGCCTTGCAGCATTAAGTTATGCCTAGCAGCATTAACTTATGCCTAACATTATTAAGTTATGCCAGCAGTATTAACTTATGCCTAGCAGCATTAAGTTATGCCTAGCAGCATTAACTTATGCTTAACAGCATTAAGTTATGCCAGCAGTATTAACTTATGCCTATCAGCATTAAGTTATGCCTAGCAGCATTAACTTTGAGTCACCAGCATTAACTCCAATTCCATTCCAAACACTGTCTATTTTTAATATATTCAACTCTCTTTCTGTTTTTCAACTCACCACTTCTCTCAATTCTTTTACTCACCAAAACTCTCTGTCTATTTTTAATATATTCAACTCTCTTTCTGTTTTTCAACTCACCACTTCTCTCAATTCTTTTTCTCATAATTTTCACAATGTTAATTATACCAGTAGTATTAAGTATAACTAACAGCATTAACTTAGCAGTATCAAGTATAACTAGCAGCATTAACTTAGCACCAGTAGGAGTCCTAGTCGATTTACAATATATTCCTAAAACTTAGAATATTTACTATGATCTATTCTATAAATAACTCATACTTATCACGTAAGTAATCTTGATCTCCGATCAATCTTTATCCTTTCTTCTGTCTTTTTCCATTCTTTTTTGACAGTAGAAACTCTTTCAGCAGTCTTAATCTTTGAGCAGTTGCAACTTTTGTACTAGCAGTAGTAACTTATACACCAGCAGCATTAACTGTGTACAAGCAGTAGTAACTACTTAGAATATTTTCTTTAATCTTCACCACCAGTACTAACTTTACACTAACAGTACTAACATATACTAGCAGTAGTAACTAGTAGTACTAATATACACTAGCAGTAGTAACTATGAACTAGCAGTACTAACTACTTAGCATATTTTTAATTAAGATTACTGAACAACACTAAGTTTTACTTAGCAGCAGTAACACAAACCTTAGCAGCAGTAACTTCAAGATCATCATAAAGCCTTTTAATCCTAACAATCCTCCCCTAAACTTGATATTATTCTTCAAAATCTCAAGTTTCTTCATTGAAAGCTTCATTAATCACCAAGAGGATGCTTCCAAACACTTTATTGATTCTTGAGCTATTTTGTGAGAAGTTTAAGAAGCTGATATACCATTTTACTAAAATGATCACATTGAAGCTTCTTGTTTAACATATCAGAAATTGTAGTATGTGTAAGGGGATATCTCTTTTCTACCAACATATGAATGTGCATATGTTGCATCCTTAAAGAATGAACTCCACAAGAGTCATATATTTTCCAATCAAATACTTTGTAATCCTGTTGATTCCTCCATACTTGATCTTCAACATGTGGATCAAACATTGTCTTTAGATCATCTCATAGCACTCTCTAATAGACCTCCTCTGGCCTTGTTGACCCATGCTTAGCTTTTACCAATTTCCACAAGGTTTCCAAATCTTCCCTGTCAAAGCTTTTGAGCATATGACTGAAGACTAAATACATCTTTGAACTTCCATCAGCCCTGATTATCTGGTAATAGGTTTTCTTCCCTTCTTTATGGATCTTGTAGTCAACAATGCTTGAAGGCTTAGTTGCCAAAGGAATTGCATCAATTGCTACATCCTCTTTATTAGGAACAACTTCTATTAGTCTTTGAAGCTCTACTGTTTTTTTATCCTCATCCAAATTTTGCTTCTTAATACTTTCTTGTTCTAGCTCAGTGCTTGCTCTCTTTGAACCGCTCTCTTATGCTATCTCTGCTTTAGCTCTTACTTCACTACCTTCCACCAATTATGTATCCATATCTGCAAATGTGTTTTACCCTTTTCATAGCTTTGTCAAATAAATTCTGAATATCATCAAAGCTTTTATTCTTTAATTGATTGTGCTTGTATCCAGCCATGTTTTTCAGATAAGTAGACATTATATTTCTCTTTTGAGCTTTAGTTGGTGGTATGTTCCTCTTTTATTTTGCTCTTATTGCT
>BQNB010127199.1:0-17234 GCA_026074375.1 Tanacetum coccineum
CAATTATAGCCAGATTCATCCATTTGATCGTGATTTAGAGAGCTTTTATAGTTTAATTGATGAATTTTTGGATCCATAGTTCGAGTTTATCGATTAGATCTAGTGCTTTTAGTGTATATTTTGATTGGTGTTTAATGTGTGTTTCTAATGTGTGTTTGGTGAGAATTATTGAAAAGAGTAAATGAGAAGTTACTAATGAGTCACGGGGTGTTAGTTGTGTTTTGTTAATTGACCAAGATGCCCTTCTGTGTTTTTTCTTTCTTTTTTCTTTTAAAAAATCATTTTTAATCTTCACCCTTCCTTTTTTTAGATGGATGGCTGGGATTTGTCCCCCAGCATCCAAGAAAAAAGAGGTTTCTTAAATAACTCCCCTCATAAACTTTTGAGTTGGATCAACCTTTTATATTGCTATTACCTACTGTCTTTTTCTTTTTCTTTTTCATCAATTCTTTTTCTTTTTCTTTGTGGTCCTGTCTTTATCTTTATGGTCCTGTCATTGGGTTTTCCAGAATAAAGGAATCAAGTCTTTTTCTTTGTGGACCACAATTAGATTATTATTGTCCTTTACTTTTGTTCAAACCTACCAAACATCGTCTCGAAATTTACAATCTGACTTTATCAAAAAAAATATACATAAATAAATCTATATAAAAAAACAAAATATTATAACAAAGTTTACAACCTTTTAACAAAAAGACTAACAAGATTTAATTAATCTTTACAACAAATTTTACACTAACTTCATAAGCAAATTTGCATGAACTTGCAAAAGCACAATAACAATAAATTTTGTAAAAAAATATACTAACTACGGTAAAAAAACCTGTCTATTATCGGCGGCGGCAACGACTTTTTTCGGCGAGCATCCACGGCGGTGAGTGGCCACCGTAACAAACAAAATATTAACAATAAACAAAAAAAATGTATAACAAATATCACAAATGTATAACAAACCCGATGACAAATATTGACAAAAGCTTAAAAGTGAACCATAGCGGCAGCTGAAATCCGGCGAGAGCAGCATCTCCGACAACTTTTTTTGCAAGTCAGCTGCTGTTTTTTCGGGTGATTGGCGGCGATAGTCACCAAAAAATACTTGGTGGATTAGATCTAAAAAAATAAGAAAGTTGATATCTATTAAAAAAACACTTGATATATATTTAACATAGATCTACACTACAAAAAAACACCAACAAACTTAGATCTAGAAAAAATATCTATACATGTAAGCGAAAATGTTCACGGCGATAGGGCTGAGCAAACTAAACCGAAAACCGACCCAACCTGCCGAACCGAGCTTATTCGGTTCGGTTTTCGGTTTTGCATATATATTTTGGTTTTGTCGGTTCGGTTCGGTTTCGGTTTGGTTCGGCTCAAACCCGACACTTAGTCGGTTTCGAACTACATAACCGAACCGAACCGAGCCGAAGCGACCTTATTCGGTTCGGTTTTGGTTTATATAAGGTTAACTCGGTTCGGTTCGGTTCTTGGTTTGCAAAATTCCTTATTTCGGTTTCGGTTTCGGGTCGGTTTTTCTCGGTTCGGGTCGGTTCCGACCCGATGCTTACCCCTACACGGTGACAACGGCAGCGTTCTCGACGGCTCGACAGCAACATTTCCGGCAACTCACGACGACAACGACTGTAACAAAAAAAAAGTTAATAAATGTTATAAAAACCAAGATCTAAAAAACAACTACAAATCTATAAAAATTACCTTTGAAAACATAATTAATAGTCATAGATCTAAAAAAATAATATAAACATACACAAATAAGCCTACAAAAATTCTTTAATATATAAAACACCAAAACAACATCATTACCTGAAATGCCTTTCGGTTATGGTGAATTTCCGGCGAGGTTGTGGTGGCTCGGACATGGTGGTGGCTGTGAAGCGTTGGAGGCTGTGACGTGATGGGCTGCGACGTGGTGGGCTGCGACGTGGTGGGTTGCGGCATGGTGGAGGTTGTGATGTGGTGTTGTTAGTGAGTGGTGAGATAAGAGCTTTGGTTGGTATGTTTTGTATGTGTTGTGTGTAAGGAATCGAGAAAAGACTTGGTCACTCCTAAAATACGTAGCTTGTAGGTCTTAGATAGTTTTTGAAACATTAGTAAGCTAGTTAGACCAAAGCCCATGGAAGCTAAGGCCCAACCGGCCACACTATGTATAAATACCCTCTCCATATCTCAGAGGGTGTTGGTTGGTTTCATTTCACACACACTTATTAATCTAATATTCTCTCTTTCTTTCTCTCACTAGAAACCTTCCTTCCATTCCTTTCTCTCTCTAGTTCTTTATTGATTGGTTAAGTGTTTAGATAATTCTTATATTCTACAATTGGTATCAAGAGCCATGGGGTGATTTAGAAGGTTTTATGTGCGTTTTATTTTGGTTTTTTGTTGCGTCACTTGGTTCGAACATCACAAATGATTTTCATCTTTTGGCTGTTTAAAAACCATAAAGCTTTCATCTTTATTACTCTTCTATCTTAGTATCGACTAATTGTACAAGAAAAACCTAGGAAAAACATCAAAACTTCTTCTTTTTGAGTCTTTTTTGTTCGAAAAGGGTTTGTACATAAAATCTTGATTTCAAATTTTTTGTGTTAAAAACCATAAAGTTTATGTTTTAAAGGTTCTACTAGGCTTAGAATAGTAGGTTGTACAATAAAAATTGAGCAACAACGCCAAAAAGTGTGTCTTTAAGTGATTTGAAAATGTGGTTAATTGAAAATTTTATTACACTAGGAGAAGTATACGGTTTTTCTTCTAGGCGAATTATACCAGTTTTCCATTAGGCGAATTATACCAGTTTTCCATTAGGCGAATTATACCATTTTTCTACTAGGCGAATTATACCAGTTTTCCATTAGGAGAATTATACCAGTTTTCCATTAGGCGAATTATACTAGTTTTCCATTAGGCGAATTATACCAGTTTTCCATTAGGTGAATTATACCAGTTTTCCATTGGGACAAGTATACCATTTTCTTGGGAGAATTATACCATTTGCTTGGGAGAAGTATACCATTTGCTTAAGAGAAGTATACCATTTTCTTGGGAGAATTATACCATTTGCTTGGGAGAAGTATACTATTTGCTTAGGAGAAGTATACCACTTTGCTTGGGAGAAGTATACCATTTGCTTGGGAGAAGTATACCACTTTGCTTGGGAGAATTATACCACCTTGCTTGGGAGAATTATACCACTTTGCTTGGGTGAATTATACATTTCTCTTGGGTGAATTATACCACTTTCATTAAGTGATTTATACGGTTTTTTCGTTGATTTGCAAATCCCGTGAAATATTAACTTATTTTCTCAGATTTATCAAGAATTGTAAAATCCCATGTAATTCCATTACTTCATCACTTAAACAAACATCACTGTAACACAATAACCTCTATTCACTAAACGATCAAAAAGTTATCTTTTCTCATTTAATCAATCAATTCAAAATGACAACTTTAGTGGAATTCATGATCATTGCTGGTGCGGACAACCGTCCTCCCACATTGGAAAAATTTATGTATGACACTTGGAAGAGTCATATGGAACTATATATAACAACCCACAATTTTCCTCTATGTAATTATCCATCTATTAAAATAGATGCAATTTTCTTCAGTATAATTTCCATCTATTAAATTAGATGCAACCGTTTTCATGGAAAGATTTTTGCTTTATTCCATCCATAATGTAACGTAACTTACATTATCAAAGTAAACGAGCTCACACAACCTACCAATGCCAATTTCATTAATGTTTATATCAAATACACGTCATAATATGGCAAGAAATATGTTTTAAACTCTATTTTTACCATACATTATCTATTTAACGTATTATCTAAAACGTTATTGTAAAACGGACTTTATACGTTAACGTTCATAACAAAACCCTAACTATATGTAATGTTTACATACAAAATAAATGTACAATCTTTCAAGGAATGTGTACAAGTGTACAATGCATAACTTTTGAATTATTTTTCCCTCTAAAACCAATGTATAACGTCCAAAAGACCAAAGTACAAGCCGAATACGCATAGAATTCAAATGAAGCCATTTTCCAACCAATTTCTTTTGAGATTTCGTACAATCTATCTAACATAAGTTACAACACTCCAATGCACAACATTTAAACTATTTTTTCCCTACAACCCTAACCCTAACTCGTCCCAAAAACCAAAAACCTAACTCGAAAACCCTAAACTAGTCGAAACTAGTTACTAACCTAGCAAGCTTCCACCACCATGATGCACCACCTAGCCTACCACCTTGTCATCACCTAGCTAGCCTGACATGGTATACGTTCGTTGGCTCGGTAGTTTTGACACCAGTGATAGCTAATCACCCAAACGGGGCGTTTCACCCCCGGAAAAGAAAGAAAAATTAAAGAAAAAAAAAAAAAAAGTAGATAAAAAAAAAAAAAAAAAAAAAACAAATGTGAGATAAAAAAAATAAACAATAGATCTATTTATAACATTCACGCTCACCCTTTAAGTGATTTACAGTTCATGATAGTGGGCACATTGGGTTATCGCTACTTAGGCAAACACATAATTTGTTTAAATATGAAATGTTCACTTGCGTCCAATCATAAAACAAAGCATGTTCTCATCCCAAAACTTATAAATCATTATAAAATGTAAAACGTGGGGCTATGAACTCACCTCGAGTGGATGAGTTTAACAATGTAAATCACAACAGAAAATGCGTCACAATTACCCCTGAATGCAACCAAACATTATAGGTCGTGAAAAGTACTAATTACTTGATAACTACTACCATATAATAATTTCTATATAGCTACATCACCGTCTAATTGAGTTTGTGAAATAATATTTAAATTGCTTTTGATAAATATTATCCGTGTGTTTGTACTCGTATAATCGAATAAATAATTCGATTGTCTTTGTAAATTAATATTAATAAAGTTTAGGACATGTATAAATATTATATAAATGATTCTAAAATGTTTTGCAAAAATTTATATTAAAAACGAACAACACTATTCACGATAGGAATAGTGGCACAACTAAAAAATATGCGTACTTTCTCGTTTTAAATGCCCGTTTAGGATGTTCTTACGTCCATGTTCTCATATTAAGTTGATATATCAAAATATTACATTTTCATATTTTGAAATCCCTTGGTGAACAGTGATTTTTACTGTTCATAACAGTTATAAGCTTATTTTTATAACTTTAATTAACGTAGAACCCGTAAATGTCTTATCTTATTCGTTTTAGATCCGATTTTAGTGATTCTTTCAAGCACGTCTTTGTAATTAAAAGTTTTATCAAATAAATGATGTTTTCAAAATGTTCATGTCTGAGATGAACAGTAACTTTTATAAAATTAGTTTTATAAAAGTATTTATTGTCGTAATTGTGAAAAATACATAACTCCTTCGTTATTAATCCAAAAGTTATGATCATTATTGTTTTGAAATACTAAAATCATATACTAACTGATAAAAACATGTATATATTTTCATTAGATATGAATAGTAATTTGTTTTATTAAATTTATTTAATAAACGCGTTTTAATTAACGTTAACTTAAAATTAGCGTATCTCCTTCGTTATAAATCGGTTTTTTAGTTCTCTACATGCCCACGATCCTTGTGACAAGTAGTATTTTATAAAATCATAAATTATATGCCTTAATATTCAAATTCAAACAGACCCTTTTTGATATTTTCTCAAAATGTGTTTAAAAGTTGTTTTTATAACTTTTTAGTTTTACCACTTTGTTAAAAGTCCATTACAACCCTTATTATCACATGTCTTTCACACCTAGGGTCCTTAGTCCATGATTAGTCCAAAAGTTTGTCCAATAAAAAAGAATCATAAGATCCATATGTTTACATAATCATTGTCCATAACTTTGTATATGTAAACTTTTAAGTAACTTGTTTATATAAACTTTATATAAATGAAGACCACGTTATTTACAAATAGTTTTAATATCTAAACATATAACATGATATCAACATTCATATAACATATGACAAAGTGTACCAAAACATAAACAAGTGTAAAAATCCATTTTTACAAGTAAATAAGTCCTTAGATGGTGATTAACTACATAGCCATTATATACACATAAAATCATGAATGTAAAGAGATTAAGATTTTAGGCCACTTATTAATGAAGTATGATAGAACAATACTGAAAGCTAAACCTTGTTTAGATGACAAACCCAAGCTTTCAACACTTGAAAACCCTAATTCCAAGCAAAACCCTAATCTTGAACCTTTCTTGTTTAACACTTGTAAACCTTAAACCAAACCTTCAAACCTTCTTAGGTTATCTTAGATATGATGTAGGAACACTTGGAAATGTTGTAAATAAAAATTGTATGGATGGTAGTGTGAACATTTTAGGGGGGGTCGTGGCCTATGTAGAGAGAAAAGGGAGAGATTGTTGGTTTTTCACTTAGCAAATGAAGTGTGTATGTGTTATATTTCCTAGTTTAGGCATTATATACCTAGGACTTAGTCAAGGAACACTTAGAGGATTTCTAGGAAGTCTTGGTCAAGAGTACACGGAAGTCTTGAGAAAAATATCTAAATGTTCCTAAAACTAGAGAACATCCCATGAAATCAAGGAAGGGGGTGTTTTAAGATATATCCTGTTTCTTATACTCCTCAATCCACCCTATGTGACTTATTTTGTATGATATTATTTAAACCTTGGTTATTAGGTATAATTGTGGGGTATTTGTGAAGCGTAGAAAAGTTATGGTGGTTCCAGGAATGCCCTAAACGTATTTTATCGTCGAAACGGAAACATTTTAACTAACCAATAAAAAATAAAATGACCAAAGTTAATAATTATCCTCCAAATAATTACTTAACCTTGCTGATGTAAACATTTAATTATTTGATGCCCGTTTACATTGAATGATAATTTTTAGCTTACGCGATTTAACTTGACGATTACGATTTAAAAGCAAACGCGTACAATACTAAAAATAAATAGTGAATTTATTGACATCGTAAATGACCCTAAAACACGGGGTGTTATAGTCTCTCCTGTTAAATGATCATTGTCCTCAAGGCTTAAGACGCGGTACTTGACAACGGTGCGGTCTTTGTGAAGAGATGTGTGGATATTTCTTTCAAAATCGATCCTTGCATTCCCATGTACACTCAGGGCCTCGCCTAGAGTTCCATCGAACCTTGACAATTGGGATATGTCTTTGTTTCAATCGTTTAATGCTACGATCCATGATTACTACTGGTTCCTCGAGAAAATGAAGCATGTTATCAATATGAAGTCCATCCAACGGAACGGCTAATGGTTCGTTGGCATGGCACTTTTTCAAGTTGGATACATGAAATGTATTGTGAACCTTGCTGAACTCTTAAGGAAGCTCAAGCTTATAAGCAACAGCTCTAACCATTTCCAACACCTTGAATGGTCTGACATACCTAGGGTTTAACTCCTCGTTTGCCAAAACGTACGACCCCTTTCCAAGGTGAAACCTTAAGCATAACTTATCCCCAACTTGAAATTCCATTGCTTAACGGCTTAAAATCGCGTAACCTTTTGTCCTATCACGGGCGGCTATATTCTTTGATTGATATGACGATCTTCTTGGTCGTCTCTTGAACTATTTCTGGACTGGTGAGTTGAACTTCTCCAACCTCACCCAAACACAGGTGAACGACACTTTCGACCGTAAAGTGCTTCAAAAGGCACCTGATGTTAGCGTGCTAGCTATTGTATATGAGAACTCACTAATGTCAAAATGGATAACCCAACCCTTTCCAAAGTCCGTATCGACTGACAAGCACTCATCATAACCTTGATATGTTTTGGCGCGCGACCTGGATCGAGATCGGCGTTCTTTAGAGATGTCTATCGCAGAGAGAGTAGGATGGTACGCATTTTTTAATTTAAATTATCACATCCAGACTAGTACCCAAAGCCTTCTGAAGTGACCTCCATAAATTTGATGCGAACCTAGGGTCGCGATCACAAATGATTAAGACAGGTATCCATGCCTCATGACTACCTCCTTTAGGTACATTCTTGCTAGTTTCTCCATGGGATTAGTTTTCCTCATTGGTACAAAGATGGCAGACTTAGTAAGTCGGTTAACAATCATCCAAATGGTGTCACAACCTTGTGACGACTTGGGAAGCTTCATGACAAAATCCATGGTGATATTATCCTACTTCCATTGAGGTATCTCGGGTTGCACCAACAAACCCGATGGCCATTGGTGTTCAGCCTTGACCTTAGTACATGTCAAAACATTTGCTAGCTTAGGTGGCAATGTCGGCCTTCACATTGGGCCTTCACATTGGGCCACTAATATAGCTTCTTCATGTTCTTGTCAGAACCCGGATGGATAGAGTATTTTTGACTTGTGGGACCGTGCAAATCACAGTCCCAAATACCATATCAGGAAACCAACTCCTTGCCATTTAAGCATAGAGTTCCTCCACACGGGGTTCCAACTTCACCTCTGTAATATCCTTCCTATCAATCTCCTACATTTTCGTTCTTGATGTTTTCGGGTTTCTGTGCTTCAATTTGAGCTTCTAGGATTTGTTTAGGAAGATCCAAGCCAATAGTCATAACTAAGGCTCGAACTCTTAATGGTTTAATTCGCTCCTTCCTGCTCAAGGCATCAGCAACAACATTTGCTTTCCCCGGGTGATAACGAATCTCACAGTCATAATCACTAAGCAACTCTAACCAACGATGTTGCCTCATGTTCAACTTTTCTGATTAAGAATGTGTTGTAAACTCTTGTGATCAGTGAACACCGTACACCTGGTTCTGTACAAATAGCGCCTCTAAATCTTTAGAGAAAACACTACTGATCCAAGTTCTAAATCATGAGTCGTATAGTTTTCCTCATGAATTTCTAATTGGCGTAATGCATAAGAAATTACTATTCCTCTCTTTGCAATTAAATACAACACCCAATCCCTTATGGCAAGCATCGCAATAGACTATGAATCTTGTTTCCTTCAGGTAAGCCAAAATTGGCATACTGCAGCAACTTCTTCTATTAATAAATGGAAGGCAGTTCCTGCTGTCACCCAATCAACTTAACTCCTTTCTGAGTAAGCTTGGTCATCGACTTGGCAATCCCCAAAAATCCTTCGATGAATTTTTGGTAATAACTAGCAAGACTTAACAATTGACGAATATCTGTCGGTGCCTTAGGAGATGCTCGATCTTTTATGGATTTGATCTTGGCGGGGTCCACGTGAATGCCTTGACTATTAATAACGTGACCGAGGAACTGTACTTTGGAAATCCAAGATTCACACTTAGAAAAAATTTTGTATACAATTCCCTCCTCGTAAAGCAATCAGAATTGCTTAAGAATGTTCTTCGTGTTCCTTCTTGTTCTTTGAAAAATTAGTATATCATTAATAAAGACCATCAAAAACACATCCGAATATGGTTTGCACACCCGATTCATGAGATACATAAATATCGTCGGTGCGTTCGTCAAACCAAATGGTATAACTTGGAACTCGTACTGACCATACCGAGTTTTGAATGCCATTTTTGGAATATCCTCTTCTCGTACTTGAAGCTAGTGATAACTTGATCGCAGGTCTATCAGAGAATAAACATTGGATCCTCATAGTTGATCAAAAAATCATCGATCCTTGGGAGTGGGTAATGATTCTCCACCGTCAGCTTGTTCAGTTCCAGATAGTCGATGCACATTCGAAATGATCCATCCTTATTCTTGACAAACAAGACTGGAGATCCCCAAGGTGAGGAACTAGGTCTTATAAAATCTTTGTCAGATAGTGATTTTCGCATACACCTACAACTTTTCTCATTATCGTGAATGCCTAACCGTATAAGGCGCCCGTGCTACAGATGCAGCACCAGGTACCAGATTGATCTGAAATTCCACTTGTCGAGTAGGAGGAAGACCCGGCAAGTCCTCTGGAAATACTTCAGGAAAATCTCAAACTGTCGATACATCCTCAAGTAATTTCTCCTTTGACTTGTCTTCAGTCTTCTTTGTAGTAACATGTGCCAAAAAGACTTGACATCCTTTTAGCATGTACTTCTATGTTTTGGTGCACGAGATGGTGTTCAATCGAGACTCCTTTGCGCGGTTGCTTCCGTTACTACGAATAATCAACGTTTCGTTTCTGAATGGAACAAGAATGATCTTTTCGTCACAAACAATGACGGCTAGTATCTCGCCAACTAATCCATACTAATTATGACGTCGAAACTGCCAATCAACGCATTAAGTCGAGTTGAATGGGTATGATTATAGTAAAGCTCTAATGGCGAGCAATCGTAGCGAATTGTCCCTAGTTAGACTAGTGATGTTTATCAGCTTCGTCGCTTAGGATTGTGGTATAAGATGATGCTAATTTATAGTAAGAAGGAGTGAAGGCCTCTAGTATTGCTATGGTTACTAATCGATTTCTTGGAGAAAACGCGTTTTATGTAATACGCACACAAAACTTTAAATAAGTCTGATATATTGGTTTCTTGAAGGTTTTAGAGTACTACTCTCCAGCACGGCATGGTTCTTTCTTAATTAAACATAGTTAGGGACCAGGCCATTGTATCAATGAGGACTAACGATGCATTGCTCCATTTTCGTCCAAAATAGCTTTAATGGAGTTCATGAAATTCATGCGCGTAGTTTTTCAAGAGTAAATAAGGAATCTAAGTTAATATTGACAAAATTTTTATAATACGATAATTTGATAAATAATTTAAATCATCCACGTATACAACGAGGTTCAAAATAAAGTACAACACAAATTCCTATTGGAATTAAAGTCTAAGGAAGTTTCTGCCTAGAGTTCACTAGGTAATACAGGAGGGTCTCTCCTTAGGTTTTGATGTTAGACGTCATGGCGCTAGAGTCTTAATAAGCTTTTCCTTTCCAGTACATGTCCACACATTTTTAGTGTCCCAAACCTCCACACTCATCACAAGTGGGAGTTCGTTGATTCCTAGCAGCAGTAGGTGTTCTACAATTTTAGGTTATGTGGCCAACCTTCTTGCAATTTCCGCACTTTATAGTGCACGGTCCATTATGGTGAAATTTGCACTAGTTGCACAGAGTTAGAGATCCAGCATATGCTTTCTTGCTGATTGGCCTAGTAGTGTGTGCTCTAGGCACCTTATGCCCTTTGTTTTGTTGGCTCGAGCTTCCATTGTGGTTACCTTCCTACTTCCTCTTGTTGCTAGCATTCTCTGCTACCTTGTCTTCTTGTCGTTCGGTCTAGCTCATTGACTTGCACGCCATGGGTTTATTTGTCCTCATAAATAGCAATAGCCTCGATAGCATTAGCCACTTGCTGGGCTACAACCCGCTAAATTTCCTCAACACCCATCCCTTGATTAACAGTTGTCATCGTTTCCTGAAGATCATAGGGAATAAAATGTATATGAAGTTTCATCCAAGGACAAATCATGACACTCTATGCTTACACCATATATGTAAGGTGAGACCACATAATGCAGATGTATAAGATAAAAGCAATCATGGCATAAATAAATCACACTATCATACAGTAACATGGTCATAACCAACAAAGTTGGTAATACTTAATACATCGTTTTAACCTAAGTAAAAGAGTACAAGCTTTTCATTAACGCTACCAACCGAGTATTACTTAAGTTTAGTGGGATACAATACAAAAGGAGCTACACTGACTAATCTATTTGTCTGTTGGCCAGGGTGCTTCTCAAGATTCTAGATGCTAGTCTCTATGTTATCTTTAAGTGACTTAATATTCTCTGGTGGTGGTGATACTGATGGTGGTAGTGATGATGAAGGTAGTGCAGCAGCAAACTTAGTAATGCATGCCTCAGCAGATGGTGATCGTAGAGTATGGTGTTAAATAGACATCCGTACTGCACGGGATTTGGTCTTAGAAAACAAGATGATATGGTATGGAGAGTTGAGGTGGTTAGAAATCAGAACTTAACAACTTAAATGCTCTTATTCCAACTTGAGGGGACATGATCATCTATAGGAATAGCAGAAGGGTCGGCCAGAGTTAGGTGCTCCTCCTCCTCCTCGTCCTCCTCATCCTTCTAAACATCGTCATCATTATCGTCATCATCAAATGACTCATTATCATCATTGTCTCCTCCGTCGACAGGATGGTCAGCAGGATCCTCCTCAGGGTCCTCCTCATCCTCCTTCGGATCAGAGTCAGCAATGTAGCCTGGTATAGGCTGTAATGTTAGGGCATCAGTAGGTTAGAGGCTGGATCCTCCATTGGTTTCCTCTAGCTCCTAATCAGAAACTCACTGAATCTCTCATGGCTCGGACTTAATATAAGCCAGACGATGTAGATCCGTGCGATGTGAAAACATGACTGCTGTATCGAGCAAAACAGTAACATTATTTATAATAATATTAAATAAGACCGTATGGTAAATATGAATATGCGCTCATGGCATAAATGAATGATGGTAAGATATCATATTCGATAGCTTAATGTTTTAGGTATTCGTTAAGGACTACCGCTTATAGTGCTACATGCCTAAATAAATGTTCCCCCTATTTGATATAAATAACCCTTATATAAATAAATGTAGAGTATGTGCGAAAGAATGCAAACTCATCTTTGTATATATATATAATACCCTCATAGTAACATACGTACTATAATATGAACACGTATATGAATCATGTAAGCATCTAGTAAAACTAACTAATGCAAACAACTAGTGTATGTATGTCCCGTGAAAACCCCTTTGTATGAATGCAATGTTTGAAAATGGTTATAGTCCAGCAAAAACATTTGACCTGGTTCTCTATAACCTTGGCTCTGATACCAATCTGTAACACCCCCAAATTGGGTCGCAGCGGAATATGGGTTTGGGAGCGTTACTTCATAGATCAATAGCACAAGATATATAAGAACGACCTTTAAAAGTGTCGTTTAAATATACATTGGATTTAGCTAAATGTTTGATACAAAAGCCCGAAGCTTTACTTATTCGTTGTTAAATTATACAAAGATTCTAGTTCATAACAAATGCTTCTCCAAAATGTAATGCAACCAAATCTTTAATGCAAATGACTTCCAAAATAATGACCACCAATGTATCCCTTGCACCTCGTGCCTTATTGACCTCCTGAGAAAAACATGCTTTAAAACGTCAACAATAATGTTGGTGAATTCATAGGTTTGTGAATTATATCAGTGTAGGACCGCAAGATTCCCCCGTGATAATACATTAAATGTAAACATCACAAAATTGTAATTACGTTTCCCTAAGCTCATGACACTGAAGCTCGACATAAATGAATTGCAATATAAATTGCCTACGTTGCCCATGATGATGTACTAACCCAGAACATCCCAAATCTGACATGGTATACGTTCGTTGGCTCGGCAGTTTTGACACCAGTGATAGCTAATCACCCAAACGGGGGCATCACCCCCAAATAGATCTATTTATAACATTCACTCTCACCCTTTAAGTGATTTACAGTTCATGATAATGGGCACATTGGGTTATCGCTACTTAGGCAAACACGTAATTTGTTTAAATATGAAATGATTCATGTCGTCCAATCATAAAAACAAGCATGTTTCTCACCACCAAAACATATAACTCATTATAAAATGAAAAACATGGCTATGAACTCACCTCGAGTGGATGAGTATTTAACAATGTAAATCACAAACAGAAAATACTCACAATTACCCTCTGAAAGCAACCTAATCAATTATAGGTCGTATTAAGAACTAAGACTATGATAACTACTACCAAATAATATTTTATATAGCTACATCACCATCCTAATTGAGTTGTTGAAATAATATATTTAAATGCTTTTGATAAATATTATCCTTTGTGTGTAACTCGGTATAACGAATATAAATCTAATTGTCCTTGTAAAATAATAATTCATAAAGATAGGACATGTATAAATATTATATAAATGATTCTAAAATGTTTCAAAAAAATTTATAAAAAACGAACCAACACTATTCACGTTAGAAAATAGTGCACAACTATAAAATAGTGCGTATCTTTCTCGTTTTATGCCCGTTTAGGATGTTTCTTACGTCCATGTTCTCATATTAAGTTGATATATCAAAATATTACATTTTCATATTTTGAAATCCCTTGGTGAACAGTGATTTTTACTGTTCATACAGTTAAAGCTTATTTTATAACTTTAATTAACGTAGATCCCGTAACTTCTTATCTATTCGTTTAAGATCCGATTTTATGATGCTTCCAAGCACCGATCATTGTAATTAAAAGTATTTATCAAATAAATGATGTTTTCAAAATGTTCATGTCTGAGATGAACAGTAACTTTTATAAAATTAGTTTTATAAAAGTATTTATTGTCGTATTGTGAAAAATACATAACTCCTTCGTTATTAATCCAAATGTTATGATCATTATTGTTTTGAAATACTAAAATCATATACTAACTGATAAAAACATGTATATATTTTCATTAGATATGAATAGTAATTTGTTTTTATTAAATTTATTTTATAAACGCGTTTAATTAACGTTAACTTAAAATTAGCGTATCTCCTTCGTTATAAATCGGTTTTTTGAGTTCTCTACATGCCCACGATCCTTGTGACAAGTAGTATTTTATAAAATCATAAATTATATGCCTTAATATTCAAATTCAAACAGACCCTTTTTGATATTTTCTCAAAATGTGTTTAAAAGTTGTTTTTATAACTTTTTAGTTTTACCACTTTGTTAAAAGTCCATTACAACCTATATTATCACATGTCTTTCACACCTAGGGTCCTTAGTCCATGATTAGTCCAAAGTTTGTCCAAGAATCACAAGATCCATATGTTTACATAATCATTTGTCCATAACTTTGTATATGTATACTTTTTAAGTAACTTGTTTATATATACTTTATATATATAAACCACTTATGTATCCATTATAACATGATATCAACATTCATATAACATATGACAAAGTGTGCCAAAACATAAACAAGTGAAAAAACCATTTTTAAAAGTACATAAGTCCTTAGATGTGATATAACAACATAGACCATATATTACACATACAATCGATGATGTAAAGAGATTAAGGATTTTAGGCAACCTTAATATGAAGTAGGATGATGGACAATATAATCTAAACCCTTGTTTAGATGACAAACCCAAACTTTCAACACTTGAAAACCCTAATCCAAGCAAAACCCTAATCTTGAACCTTTCTTGTTTAACACTTGTAACCTTAAACCTAAACCTTCAAACCCTCTTAGTTATCTTAGATAATGAAGTAACACACTTGAAATGTTGTAAAAAAAAATCGTATGGATGTTTTGTGTTATACATGTTTGGTCGAGCCTATGAAAGATAAATGGAGAGATTGTTGGTTTTTCATTAGCAAATGAAGTGTAAGTATGTGTTTATATTCCTAGTTTAGGCATATAAACTAGACTTTGTCAATTACACTTAGAGGATTCTAGAAGTCCTTGTCAATGAGTACACGAAGTCATGTAGAAAAATATCTAAATGTCCTAAAACTAGAGAACATCCCATGAAATCAAGGAGAGGTGTTTTGTAAATATTCTTTGGTTCTACTCCTCAAATTCCACCTATGATGCTTATTTGAGATGATATTTTGTAAACTTTGGGTATTAGTATAATTGAGGGGTAATCTTTTTGAAGCGTAAAAGTTTAGGTGGTTCCGGGAATGCTAAACGAATTTTATCGCGGATCGTAAACATTTTACGTTAACAAATAAAAAATAAAATACCAAAGTAATAAATATCCTCCAAATAATTTACTAAACACTGCTTAATAAACATATAATTATTTAATGCCGTATACATTGAATGATAATTTATACTTACGCGCTTTTAACTTAACGATAAACGATTTAAAAGCAAACGCGTACAATACAATCAATAAAACTGAAATTTAATAACGTCATAAATGACCCTAAACACTGGGTGTTATATTATAGCCAACATCAATCCATCATATATTGGCCAAAGAGATTTAGGGGGGATAGAGATTTAAGCTACATATGCAGGCACAAAAATTGTCATTACCAAAGAAAAGGAATAGAAAATTCGTATGACGAGTTTAATAATTATTATTATGAAGTGGAAAACATTGTATCATTAATACTGGCGATGCTCAACAAATCAATAACTGACGATCATCAACATGTCAATGAGACCAGTTCAAGTGAATACAAAGTTTCTGACAGTCTACCGCCAAAATGGAGCAAATTTATGACGGATGTGAAGTTGGCTAGAGATTTGCATACTACAAACTTTGATCAATTGTATTCATATCTCGAACAACATGAGGCACATGTAAATGAAACTCGCATGATGCGTAAACGATACCAAGATCCTCTTGTATTTGTTGCCAACCACAATCAACCACCGTCTCACCTTACCAACTATCATTCTCAATACAATGCTACACAGTTTCCTTAACAGATAAACACAATGATTTCACAAGTGTACTCTCCTCAATCATATTTACCAATGAATGCAACACCTCATCTATCACAACCACAAATCAGTCATTCATCTGTTCCACTATCACAACAATATTAGTCTCATATAGATCATCAAACCTCATCTGTTCCACAAATTTCTTATCATTCACCTCAAGTTTCAACTCAACCAATGAATGAGTTTTCTCAATTGGACTCAGGTCTTGCTGTTCCTGTGTTTACTCAAGGAGATGATCCAATTGCCTGTCTTAACAAGGCAATGGCTTTCCTGACAACTGTAGCTTCTTCAAGGTTCCCTTTAACCAATAATCAACTTAGAACTTCCTCTAATCCGAGAAACCAGGCCACCATTCAAGACGGCAGGGTTACTGTCCAACAAGTTCAAGGGAGGCAAGGACAAAGTTATGTTGGTACTGGATATATGGGTAAAGCTACTAGTTCCGGGGGAAATAATGAAGGAGACCAGGCAAGGGTTGTTAAATGTTATAATTGTCAAGGTGAAGGACATATGGCTAGGCAATGCACTCAGCCTAAGAGGCCAAGGAACGCTGCATGGTTTAAGGACAAGGCAATGTTGGCTGAAGCACAAGAATCTAGTCAAATATTGGATGAAGAGCAACTAGCATTTCTTGCAGATCCAGGCATTCTAGACATTCAAGCTACTCATACAATCATTCCAAACAATGTTGCTTTCCAGACTGAGGATCTAGATGCTTATGATTCTGACTGTGATGATATCTCTACTGCACAAGTGGTTCTGATGG
>BQNB010127200.1:1108-19479 GCA_026074375.1 Tanacetum coccineum
GTCAATCCTTGACCATGTCATGTGTATACAGTTTACAAACGTTGCTCAGGTTGCGGATGTTGCATGCAACTTAGAGATACTTCGTGACCGGGATGACTATGATAGGTCCGAAAGTCACGATCAGAAAAATGACCGTCAGGGATCTGACAGGCAGGGCGGTGGTGGTAACTACTGTAACAACAATAACAACAACTACTCTCGTGACAACAACAGGTCAAATCTTAATCGTTATCGTCTTTATCTGTTATATAATATGAATCTAACATCGCATCATGGTAACAGGAATTCTGGTGCTGGACGCGACTAAAGGAACAGAGGTCAGCAATCCCACCAATCTACCAACTCGGGTGAATCATTTGAAATAACAAGTTTATTCTCTATATGTCTCAAAGTTCATGTCTCTACAGTTTGATGACAAGATTCGTTCAGTTAATGCACTTCCCTTGGATATGTGTGAATTTGACATAATTCTGGGTATAGACTGGTTAGCAGCACACCGTGCTATGATTGACTGTCATTCCCATCGTGTTATATTCTGATATTCTCATCTTCTCTAAGTCTACAGAGGAACACGAGGAGCATCTCTGCACTGTTCTACAGATTTTACGACAGGAGAAATTATATGCCAAGTTTTCCAAGTGCGAATTTTGGTTGAGTAAGGTGGCATTTCTGGGTCACATTGTTTCAGCAGAAGGAATTACTATGGATCCGGCGAAGGTTGAGGCGATCACCAAATGGCCAAGACCGACATCTGTGACCGAAGTACGGAGTTTTCTTGGATTAGCAGGTTATTACTACAGATTTGTAGAGGGTTTCTCACGATTAGCCTTACCCTTAACTAAGCTTATGCGAAAGGGCGAGAAGTTTGTATGGAACAAAGAGCGAGAAAAGAGCTTTGAAGAACTTAAGCAGCGTTTGGTTTCCGCGCCTATTCTTACTCTTCCATCTGGAAGTAAGGCACGTAGCATGAGATTTTTGTATTGACTACATGAATTGACAAGATCTCATTCGTAATCGTTTTCCCATTCCACGTATCGATGGATTTATTTGATCTGCTTTTTCAGGGCGCTCTAAAACATTTTCCAGATTGATTTACGATTGGTTTACCATTCAGTTGCGAGTGAAAGTGCAGGGACATTTCAAGACTGCTTTCGCACACGTGATGAGTCATTATGAATTCTTGGGTTATGCCTTTTGGTCTCACGAATGCTCCAGCTGTATCTTATGGACTTGATGACCGTAATCTTCATGAATTCTTGGACAAGTTCGTCATCGTGTTCATTCATGATTTGCGTCTTCTCTAGTCTAAAGAAGAACACGAGGAGCATCTCAGCACTGTTCTACAGATTTTAGACAGGAGAAATTATATGCAAGTTTTCAAAGTTGCGAATTTTGGTTAAGTAGGTGGCCATTTCTGGGTCAACATTGTTTTAGTAGAAGGAATTACTATGGATCCGGCGAGGTTGAGGCTTCACCAAAATGGCCAAGACCGGACGTCTGTGACCGAAGTACGGAGGTTTCTTGGATTTAGCAGGTTATTACCGCGATTAGTAGAGGGTTCTCACGATATAGCCTTACCTTAACTAAGCTTATGCGAAAAGGTGAGAAGTTTTGTATGGAATGAAGAGCGAGAAATGAGCTGTGAAGAGCTTAAGCAACGTTGGTTTCTCGCTATTCTTACTCTTCCAGCTGGTTCAGGTGGATTTAGATTTTCAGCGATGCTTCTAAGAAGGGTCTGGGGTGTGTACCCATGCCAGCATGGGAAGTGATTTCTATGTCTCACGACAGCTCAAAACACTATGCGGTTTAACTATCCTACTCATGATTTGATCGTAGCAAGCCATTGTCTCGCTCTCAAAATTTGGAGGACACTATCCTTTATGCGGAATAATGTGTAATTTACCGATCATAAGAGTCTCAAATATATTTACGCATCGAGAAGTAAATATGAGCAGAGGCGTGGTTGGTGTTATTGAAGGATTATGACACAACATTCAGTTCCATCAGGTAAAGCAAATGTGGTGGCTAATGCTTTTGGAGTTAGGAAGTCGGGTATGATAGCTGTATCAAAGTGAAGAAGGGTTTATCGTGACCTTGAGGTTTGGATATCGAGTTATGTGATCCGTGGGAATAATGGTTTCTGGGCTAGTTCTGAGGGTTGTTCCAACCTAATTTCTCGGATTAAGGCAGCTCAGAAGGGATGCGGAGTAATTCTGGGCAATTATTTAGGATATTGATCAGCAGACGAGTTTCGCGTTGATGGACGATGGCATTTTATGGTCTGGGTACTAAATTATGCGTAATCAGAGGATCCTAACTTTGAGAAGCCTTGATGATGAGGCCCATAGTTCTCTATTTTCAATCCATCCAGTTCGACGAAAGATGTACCACGATCTCAAGCAACCTTTTGGTGGAGTGGTTATGAAGCGCGATGTGATACGTTTGTGTCAAAGTGTTAATCTGTAGCAGGTTAAGACTGAACCACCAATCGTGCAAGTGGGCTATTGCAACCGTTAGAGATTCCTGTTTGGAAGTGGGACGAAATATCCATGGATTTTGTTACCGGGTTACCACGGACTCAGAGGAAGCACGATGCTATCTGGGTTGTTGTAGATCGCTTGACTAAATCGGCACATTTTCTTCCTATCCGTAAGGATTACCCCGTTTAGTAAAAATTGGAGAAATGTTCCAACAAGAAATTGTTCGATTACACGGTACTCCGTCAGCGATCGTATCAGATAGGGATCCACGTTTCACGTCTCGTTTCTGGAAAGGTTTACAGAAAGCTTGGGGAACCAGGCTCAAGTTTAGTACAACTTTTATTCCTGAGGACGAACGGATATTTACGTCATCGTGCTTTAGATAAATGGCAGGAAATTGGGATGACTATATATGTCTAGTGGAGTTTGCCTACAATTTACAGTGCATGCGAGCATTAAATGCGCTCCTTTCGAGATGTTGTATGGTAGGAAATGTCGTGCTCCTATTTGTTGGGATCAGGTTGGTGAACGTATTCTTGAGGGTCCGGAGATGATTGAGGTGACTAATGAAAAGGTCGCCGTCGCCAGGGAAAAGCTTAAGAAGCTAAGGACTCGTCAGGAAGAGTTACGCCGACAGGACATCGCAGATGCGTTAGAGTTCCAGCCAGGTGAAATTGTTTTCTTGAAAGTATCACCTACACGGGAGTCAGGCGTTTGGTATCAAGGGCAAGCTTAGTCCTCGTTTCATAGGACCGTTTGAGATTCTTGATCGCGTTGGTGAGGTTTCCTATCGTTTGGGTTCACTCTCCTCAGCTAATCTCACTGTTACAATGTGTTCATGTATCATTACTCAGAGGTTACAAGTATCATTCCTCTTCAACGTTGTCTCTTATCCATTACGATTAAGATACGTGAGGATTTATTCTTATACGGAAGACTTGAATATTATTCCTAGGACCGTCAGGACATGACGTCATGGGAACAAGACGATCCCTTTTGTCAAAAATTCTTTGGGAAATCATCCGAGCGGGGGAAGACACTTGGGAACGGGACCGAGGAGTCTTTACGGACTCTTATCCTCATTTTTCTTCCATGATCTGGTATGTTCTTTTCAGTCGTTCATGTTCTAATTCGAGACGATTTTTTTTTTAGGGGGAAGAGTTGTAAAAACCTAAAAATTTCATAAGTGTAAATTACCAAATACCCTAATGCAAGAAAAATCTATAAAAGTTTAAAACAAACTTTCAGTTTAATTATAGAAAATTATAAATACAATATTTAGCAATTATGAATATAAATTATGAAAATTTATGTAGATTAAAATATCTTATATTAGCAAGAAAAATAATTATTACTTAATATATAGGTAATTTTGCCGAAATATTAAAAGTTAATTATTTATCATATACAATTATAAATATAAAATAAAATAGGATAATTATAAAATAATTTAGGCAAAATTAAAATCTGATTTTATCCCTTTGAAAAACCCAAAATCTCGGCATTATTCTTTAGTATATCTTTTATATACATTTTTCATTTGTAAATTTCTTAAAAACAATTTCCGAACCCTAAATAAATTAAGTGGCGGCACACAGGAATTTTCCAAGACTTGTGCGATTTTTCTAAGATTAATTGAAGGTTAAGGAGTGTGGGAAAAATAGTGGGAAGCTTGGGGAGTGCTTGATTCGATTTTTGGTATTGTTTTGGGTTCGAAAATCACAACCGGGTTCCATAAATTCATAAATCTAAGGATCATCCAAGGTATTTTTACAACTCACTTTTCATCATATAAATTCGATCTATGCATAAGAAAAATGTTCATTCATTTTATTTTGATTTTATAAATCAAATCATATTCGAAACCCTAATTTCTAGCTAGTATTGTAATCGGCATAAAAATAATTTGTAAAATTGATTTTATAATTTTATAAGGTAGCATATATCATGTAGATCTCAGATAAATTTGTATGTAAAATTTGTAACGAGGCTCAAAATAATTATTTGGATTTAATAACTTTGCCGATTTGCGAAATAAAGAGAAAAGGAAGCAAATAATTGGAAAACGAATTAGGGTTAGGGTTTTTATATTTTTCCCAGGTCCAATACATGCTAATGAATGTATAAAAATTGTGTTTGTGATTGGGGAAAATTTGATTAGGGTTTTGTGAATTATTTTGTTAGCCGAATTGCTATTTAAAAGTATAAGGACTTGTTTTGTAATTTCTGAAACTTTGGGGTCTGATTTAAGCATGTTATTATATTTGTTATGATCTGAGAAAAATAAGTTAGGGGGTAGAAAATGTCATTTTGATATTAATTATGTAAACCTGCTATTTATAGAAACCTGCTAATTATAGAAACCTGCTATTTATAGAAACCTGCTAATTATAGAAACCTGCTATATATAGAAACCTGCTATTTTTAGAAAGTCTATTTTTGGGAAGTGTAATTATGGAAACTTATTAAATCAGGAAGTTATCAATTATGGAAAGTTAATTAAGGAAAGTCTATTTTTGGAAACTTACTATAATTAGAAGCTGCTATTTTTGGAAAAGTACCCAATATAACAAGAATACTTATCATGAAACTTAATAAATCATGGAATATGTTAAATCAATGGAACGGATAATCAAGGATCATGATAATTATATAAAGTTACTAAAATCAGAAAGTTACTAAAAATAGATGTTAAAAAAAATGGAAAGTAAACCTTATTCATGAACAAGAACTTATTATGTCCTTTAACATGTAGATCGCATTAAGCAGGAGTAGCTTCCATCTTCTTATCCATCTCTTTCCGTTACTGCTGGACATAAGGTACGGATATTCCGTCCTTTCAGTAAGGACATTCTTTCTTTTCATGATTCATCCCCAGAACTGCTATGCTTCCCCATTTTTATGTCTTTTGCACATGTCTCCTTTTACTTGTTTGATTTCAAGACCTTTATTCTATGCCCCGAGCTATATATACGCACATGACCTTGATTTACATGATTACCACCTTGTCATGGAGGTTCATGCCGTGACACATGAAGACACCATGTGTCACGACTCTTTCGCGTTGAGAGTGATTTCACGCGTGCATGTCCCTTTTCATGTTACCAGATTATATTTCATGGTTTGGCCTAATATTATTCTGGGGCTGTTGGTTGGGGGGTCTTACGGTGTGGTGGGGGGGGTCGGTGGGAGGGGGGGGGGGGTGGGAGGGGTTGTGTGGCGGTGGGTGGGGTGGGTGTGCATCCTAGTTTACTATGTTACACCGTTCATGGTGATTGGTTGGTTGTGTTACATTCCCATCACATGTGCTGATCCCTCCACCCATTTATTATAAGAGGTCACCTCTATTAATGTTGAGTAGCCCCTCTATTAGATGCATGTATTCACGTCATTATTATTATGTCATGTATGATTATATGAGCTAGTGGGCATCCAATTATACAAATAATGTTATATACTAGCATGAAATTTCATTGAACATCTTTACTTCGTATTACCATGCTTTACATGTTTATTTTATTCTCATGGACGCATTCAGACACAGGTTTCATCATGACATTTATCTTTCCGCTATTTGTATGTACTATCCTGGATTCTTACTTATTAATTACATTGTTATTATTATCGTTCACTGAGCGTTATGCTCAGCCGTATTTTCTTTCTCTTTCTTATACGGCAGGTATCTAGAGGGAGATTGGGCATGAGAGAGTGTGTGCTTAGGAAGTGACCTATTTAGCTTCCTTTCTTTATATCGCAGACATTTTGATGTGCTATACTATCTTGGACACATGTTTCGTCCTTTAAACTTCTTTTACGTTATTCATGTTGATCTCATAATTGGGAGCCGATGTTTGATTCCGGCTTTCCACCTTGTCCTATGTTATCATTTATGACTTTATGCCTTTATTATGCTTTGATATGACACCATGATTATGACGTTTCGGCCTCCTTTCCGGAGTGGGTCGTTACAATTCTTCTAGTAAGACCTCCTGAATCTTTGCCATGAAACTGTAATGTGCTTCCAATTCCTGTTCATCAATCTCTTCATCCGTGTCCGCTAGCCAATCAGCTTGCTCAGCTTGTAGTGGAACACCTTGTTCAGCTTGTTTGCACATCATCATCTTTTCCTTGTAATACGAGTAGTCTTTAACATGCTTTGGCTTCCTACATTCCTTTGCATAGTAGCCAAATCCCTTGCAGTTAAAGCATTGTATCCCATTCTATGACACTACCGACTGCTACTAGTTTCACTAGTCAGCAACTGTCATTGTCCTTTGATTCCCAAACTGCCCTGACTGATTGTCGTTGTTATACCTTGGTGTGGTATCTTCAGTCTTGTTCCTAGAGTTTGAAGAAGTTCGAAGGTTGTTGTTGGTAGGTTTGTAGAGCTTCTTGAAATACTTTGCAAGGAGTGCCAAATTCTTTTGCATGTCCTTATCCCTCTGAGCTTGTTAGGATTCCTGTCTTCTTCTGTTACTGACTCAGATTGAGGTGTAAATGTTTTGGCGAATCTCTTTGCCTTTGGTGTTGGTAGATGCACTAGGGTCTTGTAGAAGATGTTGTCTGCATTGATCTTTGAGGTTTTGGTGCTTGATAGTAATTATTTGAATATGGTTGAGCAGCCGCAAGAAGTGCTAATGGATTTGCACTTTTGGCTATTCTCTCAGCACGGATATCATTGACTTCATTTTGATACTGCTTCAGAATGTCAAAAAGTGTGTGATATGAGATGGTGTCTATTTCTTTGTTTGCTTGACATACAACCGTCAAAATCTTGAACATTCTGGTTGAAGTTGGTTGGAAGAAATTGAACGTTCATTGCATTTGTAGTAACTTGCAAGTGTTCCTTGTCAATTCATTCAATCAGTTTATAAACCGTGAGAAATTCGACTCCATTGATTCTCCATCTCGAGAAGTAAACTTCCTAAATTCCCAGAACAGATTGGTCTTTACATTTTGTACGTTCAATGATTCACCATGTTGTAGCCTTTCAATGGCTATCCACATCTCATTCGCTGTTTTACAAGCATCACAGTGGATAGAATATCATCTCCAATACGTTAAAAAGCATGAAAATTGCTTCTTTTTCAGACAGAAAAGTGTTCTTTGTTCTCTAGAGTCTATGTTCAAATGTTTCAATTGTTGTATGTTGTGTATTGCAGGATTACCTTCCGATGCATCAACAGCTTGAAATAGTATTATTAGATGGAACGTAGGACCAGATAGTATGCTTTTCCTAAGTCCCTCACCATTTGGTTTCGTGTCAATGTACCATAGAAAACGTGATCTCCACTGTGAATATCTTCCTGGTCCAAGCATTGGTGGACGATCTTTGACAGCTGCATGATATTAATATGCATTTCGACTTTTGTTGAGGATGTATTGATTGGATTAGGGACCTGATGGAAATGAATGGTATGAATTCTGAAGTGTGAAAGTTTTTGGATCTTAAGTGGATGAGTTGTGATTGAGGTTGTGGTTTTGAATGCAATTCACGTTTACGGGATTTTACTCGTCTATGATCAAAACCGATAAGTGAATTAACGGGATTTTACAAAATCAATAGACAAACCGTGAATGAATAATCGATTGATGTTAATGTGTGTTTGTTGAATTATTAGTCCTTTTAAGTCCTTTGTTTGTTGTTTGATTTGATGTTTTGTTATGTTTAGACAATGATTAATAGATTCCCAAATTCGGTCAAATACCACCTGATGCGCGGATCGACAAAACAAGGGTTTTCAATGGACAAAACGCAATGTATTTAGACAAAACGTAGTCAATTCTTGAGACAAAACGCAACCAAGAAATGAAATGGAGAGAGTCTCCCCTAGGCAAAACGCAATAAGGGTCTTCAATTAGGCAAAATGCAGAGGCAAAACGCAGTGTCTTTAGTCAAAACGCAGTGAGACAAAACACAATGATCAAAAGCAACCTTGAGACAAAACGCAATGATCAAAACGCAACCTTGAGACAAAACGCAATGATTAAAACGCAACCTTTAGACAAAACGCAATGATCAAAACGCAACCTTTAGACAAAACGCAATGATCAAAATGCAACCTTGAGACAAAACGCAATGATCAAAACGCAACCTTCTAGGCAAAACGCAATGTTCAAAACGCAACCTTCTAGGCAAAACGCAATGATCAAAACGCAACCTTTAGACAAAACGCAATGATCAAAACGCAACTTTCTAGACAAAACGCAATGATCAAAACCCAACCTTGAAACAAAACGCAATGATCAAAACGCAACCTTCTAGGCAAAACGCAATGATCAAAACGCAACCTTCTAGGCAAAACGCAATGAAGAACACCCTTTCAGTTAGACAAAACACAGCCAAGAAAAAATCCTCAAACTTTCTTGAAAGCTACGAAATGATGTTAAAACCACTTAGTAATGATGCAAGGGATAGTTCTATGCCCGAAAGTACAAATCTTTAACATATCTAACCACAAACAAAGATCAATCTTTGATTTTTTTTCTTGCTTTATTTTCGAAAAAAATAATAAACCACGAATTTTGATTCGATCTTTTTACCACTAAGATTCACGAATTCACACCCTTAAAGGCTCTGATACCAATTGTTTAATAGGGACTACTGTTACACATACACTCATATCATTCACAGATCTAGTTTCAAGAAACATGAGAAAGAGATTGATTTTGAAGAGAGAAACATGAGAGAGGTTAGAGAGAAATGAAATAGAAATTATCTTGAAAGGAGAGAGTTAGTTGATTTTTCCATAGTGGGAATAAAGAGTTTATATACCCCGTCACGTTTAAGTAAACGTGTGGGATATTTGACTAGGACTCGGGCTCGGGTTTTTGCTTGGGATTAAACCCGAAACATATACAATATTATATTAACTATCGAGCACTTGATTCCCGATACATTTCTATTAAACGTTAACTAATTAATTGACTGAGACTTAAATACATAATGAACGAACTTCATGTTTCGATCATATTTTGAGGTAACAACGTAGAATTGTTGGTTTAATAAAAATAAAACAAATATTATTTCAAGACAAAACATTATTTTTGAGGACGTCGGTCA
Organism: Tanacetum coccineum; assembly: GCA_026074375.1. Taxonomy (NCBI): domain Eukaryota; kingdom Viridiplantae; phylum Streptophyta; class Magnoliopsida; order Asterales; family Asteraceae; genus Tanacetum; species Tanacetum coccineum. The sequence goes on from BQNB010127200.1 coordinate 10,652, forward strand.
CTTCTAAAATTTGAAAGTCTATAAATAGAAACTTTTCGTTTATATGTAAAAATGTAACGTTAAGGACGTGATTTAGTGGTTGGGCTTTGGCGTATTAGGGATTAGTGAAATAAGGAAATATTTTTCGTACTAAAATATTCGGATAACCGAACTTTCTAAAAATGGTAACTTCCTAAAAATAGTAACTTTCTAAAAATAGAAAGTTTCTGAAAATAGTAAGTTTACAAGAAATGTGGCGTAACTAATAGCGAATATAATTTTATTATTGAGGCGTTTTAATTAATAAGAATTAAGACGCAAGTGTGGATCCCATAGCATATTTCCTTATGAGTTATATATGTAAATATAGATATACTTTGCGGCTTATGTATCGGTTTATCATACTCTAATATTTCTCTAATCGCGCAACGTAATTCTAGGTCACAGTCGAGTTCGTTATTGGCGACGTTTCGTGATTGATTGGTTATTGATCGTGGTCTTCGATCAAGGTGAGTTCATAGCCTCGCATTAAATCTTTTAAATGTTTTAAAACCCGCGAGGGAGATACATGCTTGTTGTTTTGGTAAATATACAATGCAAGTTGTTTTGATATGTGAACATGGTTTCGTTGCTATGAGTGTATGTGTGGTGGCCCTTCCATCATGGACCGTTAATTACCTATGATGGGTAAATGAATGCAATGAGAATAGATCTATTTTGGCCTAAACGTCCCTGTAACTGGGTGAATTTGTATTATCAATTGCGGAGTCGGGTTACACTATCACTCCGGGATGGGCACCTAGTTAAGGTTCGGTTCGTGGATCTTGAACGTTTTGATTGTGTGTGGAACTACTGATTTTGTATGCTTGTGGTTCAAAAGTGGTTTATTATAAACTCTGTGGATTCACTCAACATTATTGTTGACATTTTTAGCATGTTTATCTCAGGTATATGCTTGTGCTTGCTTGGATGGGACGATGCGTGGATATCGAAGGACTTGGACTTGGTGAACAAATTCACATTCGATAAAAATCTAAAAATTGTTTTCTAATCGAGTCGTGTTTGACTCTTATAGATTTTATAAAAACTTAAAGCTTGGGGACTTTGCAATTGTAATCAATAACGGGCAATTATCAAACATTGAAATGGCTATTTTACCCTTTGAATGTGGGGGTCTGACTTGACTTTTGGACTTTTGACTTTTTATGGTCACATTAAAATACTGGTACTGCGTTAAACGCAGGGTAATTATTTTGGAACTTGATTTAATTAAATAATACCATTATTATTTTTACTTATTTGTCAGTTAGAAATTGGATTTTACAATCTCCATTTTGTTTGAAGACGAGAAGGACTTATCGAAATTTTGTAAACCGCAACAACGCGTGTGACTCTAAAATAATTAAAATTATATTTAATTATCACTTTTTATTAAATAAAAATATTTAATAAATTACTTATCATTTTATTCAGAAACGTTTGTTAAAAACGCAAGTATTCAAGTTAAAGTTTATTTTACGAACAAAGTTTATCAGTGATACACCAAATAATGAATTAAACATTTTTAATTAACTTTATACTAAATTATAGAATACTTGTAATCATTGATATATGAACCAAGAACTAGTGAGAGAAAGTGGTAGGAATGATGTTTATTTTCTAAGAGGAGAAAGTGAATAACATAGCATGCATTAAGTGAAATGTGAGAATACAACCAACCAACACCTTCTCCAAGGCATGGAGAGGGTATTTATACCACATATTTGGCCGGCCATGGGCCTTAAAAGGCTTTCCATAGGCCTTTGGGCCATATTAGCTTATAGACTAAATATTGACTAACTTACGGGCTTTGACTACTAAATATTGGAAGTGACCGACACTTTCTTTGGTTCTAACTATTTCTCCACTATAATGGGAGGTCACTCCAATTTACAAAACTTTAATCCTAACATGCTATGCTTCATCTTTAGTCTTCAGCTCGTAAACTTCAAATCTTTACTTTTTTCTTGTGAATATGCTGTAGTTATATTGACTTTTAGGCAGGAGCACATTCCTTTGACTTTAACTTGTATATGAGAAAGTGATCTTGAACACCTTGAGATCATCAACCAAGCCTAATCTCATTTTGCCAACTAGTATGTTTTGCCATCTTGTGAATTTGTGACTTCTGGACCGACATGCTCATACCTTTCTTGATTTGTTGACTTGAAAAGCTTTAATGTTGCATCTTTCTTGAAATTCTTTAACTTTAACACTTCGTCACTTCGAGAAAGACGTCCGGTATCAGAGTGACGAAAACTTCTTTGAAATTATTTGTCTTTAATACTTCGTCACTTCAAGAAAGACGTACGGTATCAGAGTAGCGGAAGTCTTGAAACATGTACTTGAGCTTTCATGATGTCTTTATGGTTGTCGGTCGGGTATGAGCATGTGGTTATGAATCTTGTGAGTCAGCTGGAATCAGGTACCTTCACCTCCATCTTTAAGTATCCTGCATTAAAACAGTTAGCAATAAAGCGGGGGGACAAATATGGCTTTGTCATTCGCCTGTGTTTGGTTGGAGTAACCTTTGAATCCGTGAGGATCGACCTGTGATCAGGTAGATTCAATTTAAGAAGAATCTCCTTGATAGGATTTCCAGCTGAAGTATCAAATCTTTCTAACACATGTGTATCAGATTCATCAAACTCAGCATGTTCTCATTATCGGAACGTCTCAAAGCAGACAACACGATAAGAGTGAACCAGTGAGTTACTATCTCACCGATTGAAATAGAAAAATCGATTTGAAAATCAATCGACGTGTCACTTGCTAAAGTGGTTTTGTGACACATCGAGAGTGTTAATCATTTCAAAAATTCATCATCAACCGTTAATTCATAACCTGGAACAAGTTTGATTCTTGTAGAATCGCACCATCATTTCTTTCCAGTTGTCACAAGTTTGATTCATATAGAATCGCACAAGTCACCTACCATGAGCTTGTTTGATGTTGACTCAAGCAGGATTTCCATCTTCACTGTGAATTATATCACTCGGATGTTCTGGCAAAATCTCAAGGATAATGCGTAGGACTCTTAGAATATTTCTTGTTATTCACATTGTGTGAGATAGCAAGCATAATTTTGACAAGTGTCCTAATGAGATTTATGGATGATCTCTTTTGGCTCTAGACTCAATAGTGCACTTTGATTTTAGTGATCGGAGGCTGGAGCAGACTGCCACCTTTTCAATATCAACTAACTCGGAGTGAGAAAGTCGATAGAAATGCGTGTAATCTCCGTGAGAAATGAAACAAGAGTCTGTTGAGAGACCTTGAGTGGCTAGGGAGGGTTGTGCTTAGCGTCACTGGGTCCATGACTGTCTTCAATGTCAGACAACACCTTAGTGTTTTTGACAGTTTATGTATTGACCCGGTTTCTGCCTAAGTGTATGGAGGGCTTCTTTCTTTTCACCCTTTATCATTACATTTCTTTTTCATTCTTTAACCCCTTCAGCGCTTACCGAGACTTCATAACTAACACCTTGTTGGGTTTATTCCAGTCCTGGGTAGATCCCTCCGGTTCTGGCTGGATCATGGGATTTGAATACTTACGCCTAACCACCTTATAACTCCATAAATTTAAATACATGGTCGGTCTATTGGGTATTTCATCATAATCCTTCCAAAATCTTTGAAAAGTTCAATCAAAGTGTTTGATATAAATATCAAAAGATTTAACACTATGAAAGTTTTTCATCATCACTAAAAGCTCCCCCTTAACATGTGCATCGATATCGTAGTACATGCTAAGTGTAGAGTGCACTGAGTCCATTTTATATGATCACATTTCGATACAAGTTAGATTCAGTTTAATCACATTTTCTCCCCTTATCCAAAATGTTAATCCCTTGATATTTTGGATATCAATTGATTAAACGTTCGGGGATAAAATGTTACATACTATCGATAAGGAACATTTTAATGCTCCCCTTCAATTTATGAGGGTATATAAGATAGTGATGAGTACAATAATTTGAAAATTTTGAATTTACGAAGAAATTCTTGAAAATTTTATACTCAAGCACTACTTATTATCACCATAATGTCTACACTACATATATACAAATTCACAAGTTTTTATTATTCACTAGGATTGACCTTTTATAATGAGGACATCATATGATAAATCATATGGTCCTTTGCAGTAGTCGTAGGTCTCCCCCGTATGGTCTTCCACCAACGAACCTTTCCAGACTCCTCATTATCCTCCTTGACTTGAGCATTTTATCGATCTTCTGAATCATAGCTGTTGCACGTTCTTTATTACTGTTTCTCCAGATTGTCTGAGGTAAATACTCTATTTGTATACCCTTTAGCCTATCATCCAGAGCAGTCCGAACATCATTGAGGGTGCCGTCAGAGAACTTGTAGAGTTCGTCAAGGCGCATCAGTCTGTTCTTCTGGTCTCTATTCTGATAAATGAATCCTCGAGGATTGAGGTATGCTGTATATTCTTCCCGTCATCTAAGATCAGGTCTGTATGTATCTGGCTTAGTGATGTTAAGTTTCTTTTGATAACTCTCAACACCCAATTGAAGATCTTCAACACGCCTTTGGATAACAATACTTCTTGTAAACATTCGGAGAGCAACACTAAATGCGAGACGTTCTTCAACCTTGAGGTTTGTCAGCTTGCCTTGAACAAGAAGAATCAACATGTCTTCAATGTCTTAGAGGCGGAGTCTTTTGAAGTCACCTTCCTTAAATGAGTACAGTTTGTCATCGTCTCTACGAACGGTGATCCAATCCAGATGCTTGTATCCATGCTATTCTACAATCTAAAGTTTCGTGACAGCAATGATTCTTCGTCTTGAATAGACATCTTTTGCTGATTCTCTGTTAGCCGCAGATCCATAAAATTATTGTCGTTTGCGTCCCCAGTGTGAGATTCCCTAAAGAACATACTTGTCATAGCTAACCGATACTTCACTCCATATTGAACTAGGGACCAAATCTTTAATCTACTTTATGTTTCCATAATCTACCGCCTTGGTCTTCGTAACAAAAGTAGAATAGGTTCGGCTTGAAACACCACCACTCAGATACGCGAGGTCATTGTTGATGAAGTGAGCAAAAGGGATAACTTGACGACCTCGAGAGTTAGGTATCAGTGGTAGTGGCTTCCGCAGATCATGTGGATAGCGCTGACCTTCAGGGTTAGTCCAGTTTAACTGTTCAGTAGTTGCCTTGTATACTTCTTCAAAGAAATATTTTAGCTCGACCAGACTCTTGCATGTGCTTTTCATCAGCTCGAATGTTGGACCGGCTAGTAATTCAGGTGTTAAAGTATCAACCTTGAGCCGATTCATCATGAATGATAAGAAGTCAAAGGGAGGGTCCATTAGCTCATTAAAGGACTCTCGAGAGTCTTCTTGCCTAGCCAAGTTGCTTAACCAAGGTTGAACAGGTCCATGATCAGCAGGCAAAGTCTTGTTCAAATCACGATTAGGAGAAGGAAGTCTTGAAGGTTGCTAAAACCAATCAGGATGTGGATGGGCTTCTTCTTCAGGTTGATCATCATTGAGTCCTGTATCGAACTCCTGATGTGTTAGATCTTCAAAATCATCCGTAGTGTACATAGGCACCTCTGCTGGAGCAGACTGGCCAGCAGACTGTTGATGCGATTTAGACCCTTCAGTAGACTTGCCAGTTGTCGTGGAAGTCTTTTCTCTTGGTGCACTAGAGGATTTAGGTTCCTTGCCTGCTCGTCTTCTCCTGGACCCCCGGTCTAGTCCAGCGGAGGGTTCTTAATCATCATCAGCATTATCTCGACGTCTCTTGATAGTGACAGTATCGCCATAAGCATCCAGGAGGGCTTTATCGGCTTCATACGCGTCAACTAATGCTTTGTAGAGGTTCTTCTATTCATCAGATTTGTCGATTGATTTGTTACTTTTCATCTTGTCGATGAGTATCTTTTTCAGTTCCAGCTTAGACAGATTAGCAGCTACAATATGAGATGTCTTGGCTTCATTTGATGATCGAATCAGAACCTCAAACTCAAGTTGCTCATTCACTAGCTTCTCAATTCTTGGGAGAATCTTGTCGATCTTCTTCTTGACTTGAGCATTTACTTTCTCTTTAATGATTTTCATCATGTTCTCGTCAACTTTGTTGAAGAAGTCTTCATTTTCAGCTTGAGCCTCTTCTCGAATTCTGTCAGACTTTAGTTGAACAGCTACATCTACTGCTTCTTTGAGCTTTGAGCCTAGATTATTATCAACGATATTTGGAATTGATGAGAGAGCAGTAGCATACTGGTTAGTCTGTATGAATTATGAGAAGCCTTGTTCCAGGGCTTTGAGTTTGTTATCGAACCCGAATAAAGAACCAAAGTTTGGAAGGTCCTGAAGAGAGGTACTCGGAGCAGTTGTTGGTATGGGAAGTGGTGTTTGAGTTCGTTGTTGAATGAGAGGAAGGGGTGGTGGGGGAAGTGTTGTGTCAAATGAAGGAGTTGTATCAGCAACATAAGTGACAGGTATTTCTACAAGAGAGGTTGACTCAGTGTTAAGAATGGAGTTAATTCCTCTGTCTAGGTTTGGGTTGAGCATATTGGAGATGAACCCAGAAGATACTGAAGAACTCTGCTGGTGACCTTCAAGATTAACCAGAGTTAGGGTCACGTGAGTATCTTCAATTACTTGAGTAGTTTGAGGAGCATCTGTCATATCCGCGTCTCTCCCCTCCAGATTGACATTCAGATCTCTGTACAAATCATTTGTATCTTCCTCTTCATATTAATGTTCAGCATTTACCTCTTCTTCCTCGGTATATTTACTTTGTGCAACATCAACATTTGCTTCATTATCCGAAGGTTCAGATTGAGAAGGTGTGTGAACCCTCGGATCAGAAGACTCTTCTTCTTTCTCTTCTTCGTCTTGTGTTGTGAACTTTAGATAGACAAATTCATCACCCTCATTATCGGATTTCGTCCTTTCACTTTGATTGTCAGCATCATCATGATCATCATTAGTAGCATCATCATCACCTTCATTATCATCATCATCATCTAAACTTGTTTTCTAAGAAATTTCCTCATCATCAGACTCATATGTTGGTACATCGGGAACCCCTGATGTAGCACCAGTTCCTTCATGTGCACCTGAGCTACTGGCATGAGAGCTGTGGGTCTGAATTAAGCTTCGTTTGGTGACAATCCTTAGTTGTTCAGCCTTAGTCAGTGCTACTTCAGAGAGAGTCTCTAATCTCCGAGCATGTTGCCTCTTCTTTCCAGACTTAGCACCTTTAGCTGCAGCTTTGAGTCTTTTTCCTGTGGAAGCTTTAGGTGCTTGTTCAGTCTTATCCTTGGAAGTTTGACATACATACTTTGGCTTAGGAGTCACTTTTCCAGTAGCAAAGGCATAATAAGTCTTAAATGCTTCTGATTCTTTCATTGCTGGAGTAATGAGATAGTTTGGAAGAATGGCACCGTATTTCTGAACTACTTCATGCTGAGGGATGAACCTCATTGTAGTAAGAATGGGATCATCATTAGCCATGTGCCAATCCACCTTGTTCCTTCTCGGAATCGATTGATCTTGTGACATGAAGTGGTTGATGATGACCTTGGTGAATCTTGGGTAGTACAGGTACTTGTTCTTTCTGGACTCCTTGTTTTCGATCTGATACACTAAGTCTTCCCATAGAAGGTAGACAAAGTCAACATTTTCTTGATGATATAAACCCCAAAGAATCTGAGCCCTAGAAAGTCGAAGTGTGTCGATTCCGGTAACTTTACCACTAAGACATTTGTTGATGATAGTAGCAAATGTTCTCCAAGGTTGAGGTAGCAAATCAACCTTGACATCAGAGAGAAGCTTGATAGTTCCAGAATATCCAAGTTCTCGCATGAAAGCAAGAATGTCTTCTTCAAACGGAGTATCAACAAAATGCTGTCCAGGAAGCTTTGGACATATCTGAAGCATGTTCCTGAAAGTGTCCAGATCAAAAGAGTAACTCTTTTTGTTCATCTTGAATCTGATGGTGTGCTTGTGGTAAGAAGCAGTATTCTAGAATTCTTGCATGTAGATAGCAGGGACACTTGCAGTGATCAGAAAGGCTTGATAAAAAGGATTAAGTGAAAGAACTTGAAATGTGGGTTCCTTGGGCTTTAATGTAGTGCTTAATCTGTAGTTGCAACTGCCAATTGTGAGACGTTATTCTCTTGGTACAAGAGCATCATCCAAAGCTTGTTGTTGTTCTTTAGTGATACTCATGATTCTGCTAAGAAAGAGTCGATACAACTTATATATAACCAAGTTTACATAGACACTATATCTAGAGACCCTGAATTGGCACTTATTGCATGTAACACATTTAGAAAGATAACCATTGAAAGAGTGAACTTAAATTGGCTTAGTTGAATTAATCCAATTTTAACTTGATTAGATTTCAAAGATAATCAATTTTAAATTTGCTACCTAACACAAGTTTTAAGACACCTTTTTGAATCCATTAAGCATGATTAAATCTGGTTGTTTAAATGCAAAATGCGAATTAGGTCACAATTGAGATCTGCAAATTCGGATACAATTGAAAATTATGAATTTGGGTGCTAAAAGTTGCTGCGAATTCGGATACTAAAACCAACTACGAATTCGAACATTAAACCAAGATGCGAATTCAGATACTAAAGGCTCGTTGCGAATTCGGGTGCTAAAGGTTACTTCGAATTTGGATACTAAAGGCACGTTGCGAATTCGGATACAAAACCAAACTGCGAATTCTGATCCTAAAGGTTACTATGAATTCATATACTAAAGGCACGTTGCAAATCCGGACACAAAACCAAACTGCGAATTCGGACA
>BQNB010127201.1:1202-19478 GCA_026074375.1 Tanacetum coccineum
GGACCTACCAACCACTAAAAGCACTCAATAAACTTTGCTTACATCAGTTAGTTTAACAAACTTAACGTTACAAAATGACATTGATCTTACTTCCTAGAAACTCTAAAATGTTTATTAGTGTCAAATAATCTTTCATCCTAAGTTCCTACTACTTTTCAATAAGCAACTTATATCAAAGTGCTTATTTTAACAGGCAACTAAAATTACCAAGAAAACATTTTTTTTCTTATATCATTTTCAATAAGCAAATCCTGAAGCGTACCAATTGATCATAAACCCAAATCTCAAAATAATAGATTCATAAAAACACAAACATTATCATACCCTAACCATGATTTACAATAAAAATCAAAAGTTTAAGCAATCTAGAAAACCATACCCATATATTGTAAAATATATTTCTTCATATTCGTCCCAGATTATTAGTTTCATGTAGTCACAAAACTCGATATCAAGATTGAGTTGTTGGGGGTGATTATGTTAGCTTATTAATGGTCTTGTTTGGTTTTGTTTCGGCTTATAAATTCATTATGACATACACAAGCTGTAAACTTTTAAAATAAGGCACAAAAGTGAGGTTATGAAACTTAAGCCAAAAACCAAATAAGCCATAAGCCGGCTATATATATTACAGTTTCGTTGCGCCTCCCTTTTTCTGAAAACAATAGAAATTGAGCGTTGCTTATTTATCTTTCTTTTCTAAGAATTTGTTCATGACCGCAATTGAACCAACAACCAACCATGTTTGGCATCCTCTGTCTTTTTCTTCCTGTCCAAAAACATCTGTTAGACCGCTCTAACCAAAGTGTCTTCAGGCCAGTTGTTGTAGTCCTCGGCGTTTGTAGGATCTGTGCTACCTTGGTTCTTGGGTGCCCACCTTCTATATAGACCATAAATAAATATACACGCATAAAAATTAAACACCTATTCCGGATTTGGTTGTTTTAACTGGGAAAGAAAAAGATACACGTTTATAGACCGAGAAATGCACCTACGATCATAAATGACTTCTGTAAAGACATCCTGCAAGATACGGGCCTTTGCTTCCTCAGTGGGATAAGGAAATTCAATCTTATAATGCAACTTACCAGAACGCATGAGGGCAGGGTCCTAAATATCAGCTCGATTTATCATTGGCTCGCTGCTATTACCTGTAGTAAAACCACCTTTTAGTCTGTATTGTTGAAATTAGAAACTACTATAAGCTGTTGTAAATATTTTTGACCCTATAGTTCATCACTTCATCTTAGTTATTAGAACCACAATATACGTGTATAGTACTTCATTCAAGTAATGAACATCTAAAGAAGCTTGTGATACCTCACACACATAATCTGATACCGAAATTGACATATTTAAAGCAACGGGATACGTTAGAAGGAAAATGTAAACCCTCAATGTTGAATAGCTATAATCACTTAACACATACATGAAATATTTAGCAAGAAATGTTAGATAGAGAAAGACTTTAGGAGGAAGGTTTTAGTGAGAGAAAGATGAGAGAGAAAATACTTGTTAAACTATATGAGAAATAAAACCAACCAACCACCTCTCCAAGGCATGGAGAGGTGTATATATACTTACAAAGGGAGGATGGGCCTTGGCTTAATAGACTTATCCATAGGCCTTGGTCTAACTACCTAAGTAAGTTTTCAAATATTAACTTGACGAGCTAACTACCGATATCTATGAAGTGACCGAGACTTTTCTAGGAATTTTATATTCCTAACAATCTCCCCCTAAGGGAGGTCACTTCATGTTACAAAAACTTAAACCTAGCATACTATGCTGAGTCATCATTCTTGTGCTCGCAGACTTGAATTTCTTTCTTTTCTTCTTCTTGTGAATATGTTGTAGTCCTTTGTATTTAACTTGTATGTGATCCTTGAGCTTCTTGAGATCATCATCCAATCATAATGTTTATTCGTCATCTTATGATCTTTTGCCATCTTGTAAACTTGTAACTTCTGGACTGACATACTCATACCTTTCTTGATATCTTATCTTGAAAAGCTTTAATATTGCAACTTTCTTGAGTTTCTTTAACTATAACACTTCGTCACTTCAAGAAAGACGTTCAGTATCAGAGTGATGAAAACTTCTTTGAAATTCTTTCACTTTAATACTTCATCACTTCAAGAAAGACGTATGGTATCAAAGTAGTAGAAGTCTTGAAACATGTACTTGAGCTTTCATGATGTCTTTATGTTTGTCGGTCGGGTATGAGCATGTGGCTATGAATCTTGTGAGTCAGCTAGAATCAAGTACCTTTACCTCCATCTTTAAGTATCTTGCATTAAAACAGTTAGCAATAAAGCGGGGGGGACAAATATGGCTTTGTCATTCGCCCGTGTTTGGTTGGAGTAACCTTTGAATCTGTGAGGATCAACCTATGATCAGGTAGATTCAATTTAAGAAGAATCTCCTTGACAGGATTTCCAGCTGAAGTATAGAATCTTTCTAACACATATGCATTAGATTCATCAAACTCAGCATGTTCTCATTACCGGAACATCTCAAAGCAGACAGCATGATAAGAGTGAACCAGTGAGTTACTATCTTACTGATTGAATAGAAAAATCGATTTGAAAAATCAATCGATGTGTCACTTGCTAAAGTGGTTTTGTGACACATCAAGAGTTTTAAGCAATTCAAAACTCGTTAATCTTCAATCCATAACCTGGAACAAGTTTGATTCATATAGAATCGCACCATTGGTGCTTTCTAGTTGTCACAAGTTTGATTCATAAGAATCGCATAAGTCACCTACCATGAACTTGTTTGATGTTGGCTCAAGCAAGATTTCCATCTTCACTGTGAATACTTAAGTATCACTCGGATGTTCTGGCAAAATCACATGAATAATGCGTAGGACTCTTAATATATATCTTGTTATTCACATTGTGTGACTTATCAAGTATAATTTTGACAAGTGTCCTAATGAGATTTATGGATGATCTCTTGGATCTAGACTCAATGTGCACATTAGTTTTAGTGATCGGAGGCTGGAGCAGACTGCCACATTTTCAATACCAACTAACTCGGAGTGAGAAAGTTGATATAAATGCGTGTAATCTTCGTGAGAAATGAAACAAAAATCTTTTGAGAGATTCTAAGTGGCTAGGGAGGGTTGTGCATTGCATTACTGGGTCCATGATGTCAGTCTTCAATGTCAGCAATCATCTTTGTGATTCTTGACAGCAGATGTATTGACCCAGTTTCTGCCTAAGTGTAGGGAGGGCTTCTTTCTTTTCACTCTTTATCTTAACTTTTCTTTTTAATTCTTCAACCCCTTTAGTGCTTACCGAGACTTCATAACTAGTACCTTATTGGGTTTGTTCCAGTACTAGCTTCATCTTAGTCGGTACTTTTCCCTTATTCTCACTTTTACTCCTTTTTTCATGCCTAAGGACTACTACATTATCTAGTGGAATATCCCTAGGTAGATCCCTCCGGTTCTGGCTGGATCATGGGAAAAATACCTAAACTTAACCACCTTGTAACTCTAATACAGTAAATTAAATGGTCGGTCTTTGGTACTTCCACATTTCTGCCACACGTAACCATTTGCTCCCTCTTTATATGTGCATCGATTAATCAAAAGAGTTTAGCACATATATGGGATAGCGTACAATTGAGATCTTGAAAATCACATCTTTAGCCATATATTTTAATCACATTTTCTCCCCTTATCAAAAATATTAAATCTCTTGATATTTTGGATATCAATTGATTCAAATATAACTGCTTTCGGGGAAAAAATATCCAATTATTAACAAGCCGTATTAGGAACATTTTTATGCTCCCGCTCAAATTATGAGGGTATTATATGGTGTTTGAGTGTGTTAATTTGAAAATTTTTTGAATTTACTAAGAAATTCTTGAAAATTCATACTTAAACACTATATATGCCTAATTTTTAAGTCTACACTACACATTAATATATTCACAAAATTATTATGTACGAGGTTTGACCTGAATGATGAGAACATCATATGATAGAATCATATGGTTCTTTGTAGTAGTTGTAGGTCATCCTCGTAGTCTCTCTGAAGAAGTTGTCTTAGCTTCCCCCAAAATCAGCAATCCTTTCTTGAGTAGATTCAAAACTTTATTGCAAGCCGCATCAAGCAGTCTTAATGTATAAAGCCTAGATATCCGAAGCACACAATTAACTCTTTCAAGAATTTGATACCGCAACACTAAAGTCAATTAAGTCCCGGATGTCCGTATATCTCCTTATATGATAGTGATGATATAAATTGTAACACCAAAGTCAACTAAGTCCCGGATGTCACAATAATTCCCTCTTAAGTAGTCAAAATGAAAACACCTAAGTCAACTAAATCCCAAATGTACTTATTTCTTTCTGCAGAATACTGACTATCTTAAGGAATCGTCATACTTATCAAACCTATGTGTACCTTTTTATCAAATATTTCTACTCCTTTTAAAAATAAGCTTAGAGATTAACCGTTTAAGGAAGCATTTATTGAATCAGTAACCAATCTTCTCACGCTTAGAATAAATCTTCTTACAACACTTCCCCCAGGTATCTTAAATGTTGCATACTTGAAATTAACAAGATATCTCCACCCTCATGTAGTTGAAATAGTGCACCTGAAAGTAATAAGTTAAACACTGATTTTCTCTGCGGTTATGACATTTGTCTTCCCGAAATGACCTAAAATGAGAATAGGGTATGAATTCTATCACGTGTACTCATTATCTTTCTTGTATATCTATTCTTTCCCCCTTGCTGGTTTTGATACCTCGAAATCAGCAAAACTTAGTATGCACATATACTTGAGATCGTGTTCGAAGAATTGATAAGCTTAAATCTATTCTATGAGAATCAACTAAGTCTTAAATTGAAAATAAGTCCCTAAAGTTTGAAACAAATGATATCTAAAGCTCTTGTAGTTAATATAAATTAACTTCCCTTAAAAATGTTATCCGTCATTATCCAAAACATTATCCGTTTATTCCGTGACTTATTTTAAAATACCGTTTTAAAATATTATTTGATGACATTTTCTCCCCCTCAAATGATGACTTGTTTTCTATTTAAAGAGTTGTTGTCATTGTTTGAGTGGTCGAATTGTCTTTGAAAATATTTTTGTGATTACTGAAAATACTGATTCATTGTGAAGACAACTTTTTACCAATAAAAATAAGATTTCTCTTATTTTGACAAATAAATGCACTGACACGTACACCTAATTTGTATATAGGAAGCATGGGTTGTGTTGCAAAGTAAACACAATCCTTTGCATGGTCATAAAGTAGACCATGCCCGAGTATAAATTCCCGTTGAGAGGTCCAGTTTCCTTTTTGACGGAATATTTTCCTTTAAGATGATGACCGGGTTGCTATCTGAAATAATAGCAAGCCATTTGGCATGTTTTGAAAACATTTAGAACTTATGCTCGAACTTCATTTACAGCCTCATATCATTATTGAATGACATTTCTAACACCGTAAATGTTATCGATTTTTAGAAGACATGCCATTAGTACCTCTTTTTGAATTTTTCTCATTTTTGAATTTTTTTTCTTTGGTTTTACATATTTTATATTTTTGTATTTTGATTTTATAAAAGTTTTCTGAAAATGAAAAATCTTTTTGGTTTTTATGGTTTTTAATATATATATATATATATATATATACATATTATACAGGATATTTGAATAGGTACCACCACTCTTCATCAACTTCATCTGCCAATTTGATGTGTTGTCGTTGAATGGTATATTTAAGATGATTCAAGTTTTAAATTTATATTTTGCCGACTAAACCAAAAACAACACTTTAACGGGCAGTGTACCTGATCGGTAGTAGTTTTATGGTAAATAGGGTGTCGAACACTTGAAGCGAGGTTAAATCTCTCACTTTAATTAATATCTTAGTTATCTAATCTATGTTAATTCTATTTTATCCAAATCCTATGTTAAACCTATGTCAGTCTAAATCCTAATTCTAACGGGAAAAGGGGGTTTTCAGCCTGAGAGACTGGCACGGTTTGGTTGGTGTCTATAATCAATTCAAGGCACTTTTACCCACGCAAGTTAATTAACAAAATATGAAAGAGCGGTCGAACCTTATATAAGAAAACTGTATTAACCATTATTAATCCGATTAGAATGTTGGTTTGTTTATTTAGTGTAATGATTTCTTCTCTCGAGGTGGCATATCATTCTTAAGACTTAGGCGTTACATCATCCTAAGACCTAGACACTTTAATTTTGTCACAATTAAAGCATCCGCATAAAGCATCCTATTTGCTGATTATAATCTATCTTAGGGATTAAAGCAATGGCGATCTTGTTAAACCCTAGCTCATAGAGACTTTACCCACTTACCGCTTAATGGCAATTTATACACTAGTAGTCCACTTGTCCAACTATCCAATGGAATCAGAACGTTACTTGTTGAATTATCTAGGTCACCTGCTACTCAACACGATTAATAAATCATTGGCAATATCCAATTAACTAGTTAAGCCCGAAGCGTATCCTAGACACAGACTTAGAAGGAAAATATTTATGTAACTATAATTCTAGATGTATAAAGCACTATATGAAGAGCTATCCCAGACTCTAGATCTACTTGGTCTATTTCACTAGATCCAATTGAATGATAGGTCGCATACAAAAACGCGTAAACAAGTATAAATTGATAAACAAATACCAAACATTCAGATCTTCATAATAATGGCTAATACCCGAAGGTATTAGCCTTTAAACGTCATAATAAATACAAAATCAATTATTTAGCCAAGATAAACTAACCGAGTTAACAAATGATGCCAAAAACTAAATGATTACTAAAGTATATGGAATTACATGATGTCTTCTATGGAATTGATGACTTTGCTCGACCTCTTCTGCTCTTTTTCTCCTCTGAAAATTGACTTTTATGGTTTAGGTATCGAGAATATGATTTAGCACACTAAAAACTCAGTTTTTGAGTTTCCTATTTATAAGGTCTGGAAGTCAGTTCGATACGGCGTATCTAAGTGTTGGATACGGCGTATTAGGGATTTCTTAGAGTAGGGACCACGCTTGATATCTTCCAGAATATTTAAATACTATATCTTGAATACGGTGTATTGAGTCTCTCTGGATATGGCGTATTGATCTTTATCCTTCTGTGGTCTTTGGTGAGTGCTGGCACGGATACGCCGTATCTTCTTTGATGGATACGGTGTATTGGTCTTTAGAATAGTAATCTTCAAAATATTTTCATTTAAGCTTCAGAATGCACGCCTTTTTCTAACTTTCACCAATTACACTATAATTACTGCAATTCTCAAATATAAATGATTAAGTAACAATTCTTTGCAATAACTATACAAAATGGCTTAATAACATGGGATAAATGATGCTATAAAATAGACATTAATTAATGTCATCAAATATCCCCCCACTTGAATCCTACTTGTCCTCAGGTAGCCTTTAGAAGTTTATAAAAATGTATCCCTAAGGATATTTTCTGTTAAAGCATTTATTCGATCTATTATAAGTACACAACCAAACACCTCACGAAATAGGAAGATGAAGTCACTTAAATCACTCAACTCATTTATGTGGTAACATGTAACTAATTCTCTCAATTGCTCGGTCGTGACGAGTATTCTATCATAAGCTTGGCAAGGATACACATCTCCACCACTAAAGCTAAGGAGTAACAAGTTTATAAAGGTAAATATGGGTTTTTGTATGGAAAGGCGTACGGTTAACCTATCTACAATCTTCAACCAGAAGACCATTCAACAAGGATCAGCTGAAGCACACATACATGGCCGTAACGACGGAATAGACATGTGTGTTCGATCACATCCCCATTCGAATTTAACCAACAGTTAGGATGAAGAATGATATAGGGTAGGAACCTTCTAACTTTCACCAAAAGTCGTAAACCAACGAGGCAGCTAAGACATGCATACATGGCCGTAACGACAGAATAGACATGCACGCTCGAACAAGTCCTCATTCGCGTAAAACCAACGGCTAATCATCAGGTGAGAGGGAAGTAAATTGTTGTTAAATAAAAATCAAGAAACAAATAGATTAAGACTTAAGATACAAGTTGCTAGACACTTTTTTCCCGACCGTTAACATGATAAAGACACAACTATTTACAACGTCTTGATCATAGATCAAAAACAACAACCTAAGTTGGCGTTCCCGTAACGGTCAACTTCCCAATCATCCCAAAACTTTACATACTCTACAAGGTAAGTGGCGATATCTTCCACTTTGTACAATACTCTACATCGTTGATTTTTATTGCGTATCAACGAATAATCGATCCTTCGTGTAATTCCTTCGGTTCTTGCTTTGCGAAACGATTATATTCAAACTTTCTTTCTCTTTTTTCATTTTTTTGATTTTTTTTACCAACTAAACTTCAAATCTCGGTGTAGTTTCACCATCTTCACGATCATAATAATTCCGGATAATTCCTTCGGTAGTTCTTCGTTCTTCGGTTTCACCAATAATTGTGACGGTAGTAAAATCACATGAGTTTTGACTACTAATATACATTCCCATTTGCAATGTGCAAATTTCCAACCGCACAAAAGATAGAAAATGACACAAGACTCGGGAAATACAAACTTTACACTTTAAGCAACTAGCAACTGTAAATTAAACTTAATCTAACAGGGTAGGTTAAGGTGTAAGGGTGTAACGAAACAAATAGTTGGTGTAAATTCCTAAAGGATTGGCTCTACGGGTTGTTCTAGTGGATCATCACTCTAAAGATGAGAGTGGAAAAGGGTTTAAACGGGAGGTTAACTAACCGGTGTAGTTAGTTAATAAGCAACATGTAAAGGCGATTTGGGTGTAATCCTAAGATTTACCAATTTAAACAAGTTACTCCATCTAAATCCATAGTACTCATCACTGTGGTCTCGAGTGATATACCAAGCCAAGTATCTAAAGCATGGTGGGGGGGGGAAAACAACATCACCGACACACTCATATTTTGTGGAATTTGGGTAAACATTTAGAAACGGAAAGGCTAAATCCTCACAATATCTAACAAGGGTTATTGTGTGCGGGTTATGTAACATGTAATTTCACAAAAGTATGCTTGAATTTTTTTTAAATTTGAGCATAATTTAAGCATTTTAGTGTGAAATATAGGATAAGTAAACATTCTAATTCCACCCCTCCACTTGAATTATACAACGTCCTCGTTGTATATATAAAACATTAAATACGAGAATTTAAAAAGAATTAGAATGAGAAACTCCCCTGATATTTGCTCGGTAGATTCTTCAAGTTGCGTTTATGAGCAAGATTGTGTGATGAAAAAGCGTCTGAATCCTAGCACGAACAACACACACATAGAATTCCAGAAAATATGCATTCCACCAACTTTGTCAATATTTCTTTCTCGATGTCCTGTATAAAATATAGGAAAAACATGTGCATTCCTATCTTGGTACCTGCGATTAATTTAAACTAAACTAAACAAACTAATTACGGGTCAGTCTTGGTGATACGGCGTATCAGATGAATGAATATGCCGTATTTAAAATCTGACAATAATGTTTTGAAAGTGCAATAAAAATAAAGACTGATAACGTCCAGATAATCAATACGCCGTATGGTATGGAGCAGATACGCCGTATTGATGTCTGGGAAGACAGACTCAATAAAATTAAATAACAATTCGGGTTCTCTCCCGGAAAGCACTTTTGTTTACAGCGAAGTCTTTAAGTTATACTTTTCTTCAGCTTCCTTTTCACTCCATCTCATGCACGCTAATGTGCCCGCGTGTGAGCCATTCTTCCATTTTCGCATCTCGAATGTAATTGGGTCCTAGATTCAAAACTCTTTGTAAGAACCCCTTAAGCGTTCGGTATGGCATTCGAATTCTATTCACTTACACTTCACTTACCTTCAGTAATGGTAGGATTTTGTTGCATTGCTCATTATTGTGGTTTTTAAACCTCGGATGTGATCGCACCATTTGGTAAGTTACTTTATCATCACCATTGCAAATGGTAATTATCCATTCGAATCGTTTTGTTTTCAACTTACTTGAAGAATTGTGTTCCCAAAAATACATCGCCAATTCATCATCACGATATAGTATCCATATTCTTTAAAACTGGCAAAGTCAGTCATAAAGAAAAGGTTCAACAAAAAATAGCACATTCATTAAGGCTCCTACAACAATATTCCCCTTTGTACATCACTTATCTTTCATTCTTTGAATTATAAACTTTTAGACTTTATCATTAATGAACATACAATAATGGGAAAAAGTTAGCGTGAGTAAATTCAAATCCTATCATGCATGAAAACTTTAAATTGTGAGCATAATCTATATGGATTTTCTTATCATTGTCGCAATAACTAGGGTAATCATTGATTCCGGTTTCAAGATCTTCATCCCTAGTTCTAAATTCCTTAATTACCTCACCTTCCTTATTGGTGGGCATTAAATCATCACCTCGATTTCTTCTAAGCTCAAATGGTTCATTTAGATCATTTAATTCAATTTAATCTTCCAAGAAAGGGTCTAATGATCTATTCAACACCAAAGTCTCTCCCATAAGCCTAGCTTCTAAATCAATTTCCATTCTTTCTTTCAAACTTAGCATGTAGACTCTCTTAATTATACTACTAGCAGGTTTAACACTTTTGAAACTAATCTTTTCTTCCCTAACCCTTAAAGTAGTCTTTCTTTTCTAAACATCAATCTTAGCACGGGCGGTAGATAAGAATGGTCTTCCGAGGATCAAGGGTACTTTGATATCCTCGGGCATATCAAGAATTATAAAGTCTACTGGGAAAGTAAATTTACCAATTCCTACTAGTACGTTTTCAGCAATTCCTTTTGGATATTTCACTATCCAATCTGCCAATTCCACTGTCAATTTATTGTAAGCTAATTCGTCTAATCGTAAGTTAAGGTAGGTCAAGAGAGGCATAATACTAACGCTAGCTCCTAAGTCAACAAGGGCATTGTCAAAGCAAGTACTATTAATAAAGCAAGGTAGAGTGAAACTCCCTGGGTCTTTCTCCTTTTGGGGTATGGTGTTATTGATATGTGAAGCTCCATAAGCTTCTATGAATTTTGGTCCATAGTTCCCCTCTTCTTCTTTAGAGTAATGATTATCTAAATGACTTAGAAAAGGAACCGTCGTTTGTCTTGACTTGTATAATAGTGTATTATTCTGTCCAGTGGATACGGCGTATTAGGATGATCTAATATGGCGAATCGAGTATGAATCAGCTTCGATAATGGTTGAAATCGACTTGACTTGGTCCCTCGGGTTTGTTTCAGTTGAGCTTGGTAGGCTTCCAAATCCTCTTTCCTGTAGTACCTTGCTCATTTGCCCGATCTGTATTTCTAAAGTTTTGATTGATGCTCCTTGGTTCCTTATGGCATCATCCGTCGTAGCTCGGATTTCTTTGATCAAATTGGAATTTTCTTCGTGTCTCTTTGCTGATTCACTCATGAATTTGCTCAGGGTGTCTTTCATAGATTGCCTTCGTTCTTGGTATGAAGTATTTGCGTTGTTCCTTTGATAGTACCTTGGAGCTGTTGCTCTATATCCCCCTCCTTGAAAAGGTCCACCAAATTGCGTGTAGTAAGCTTCTTCTAGTGTTTTCCCTTCTTCTTTTAGTGGGCAATCTCTAGTGTAATGGGGTCCTTTGCATTGTTCACATCCTACTTGTGCCGCATAAAGTTTTTCATTCACCTTTTTGATCTCCCTTCCTAGATTGTTCAGATGTGCTTGTATAGCAGCCAGTCTGTTAAAACTCTTAGTACTTCTTCCTCTAGATGTTTCATTGTGCCATTTGTAAGAGTATTTAGCCATTTCTTGAATGGCCATTTTGGCATCTGCAGCAGTCTTAGTTGGAAACGGCTCTGTGGAAGGGGGGGGGGGGGGGGGTGGGGGGGGGGGGGGGGGGGGGATGGGGTCAACGCACAACCACCACACCCCCTCCCCCCCACAAAAAAAGTGGGGCCCCCCTTGAGTCCAAGAATCTTCATGTTGAACCATCCAACCCTTGTAAGAACAAAATTACCTCATGCATCTCAGTCAAGTAGTGTTTGAGGAACACTTCCATCAGAGTTCGTTAAAGCGCTCCCATGCTTGATAAAGGGTTTTCCATATTTGGCTCTTGCTGAAAGTTGTTTGATATTCCTCCATTTTCTTCGCATTTTTGACCAGGTGGCAATATTTATCAAAACTAGCCTTAAGTCGCCACTTTTGATTGAACTAATTGTTCTTTTCTCAGACCAATGACTTGCGCTCTAGTTAAAGATAAAAGGGAAACTCAGAGCATTAGTTGATCACAGTATGTTAAGACCATGGAGTAATTCAACTATTTCGAGAACATACTCAATGTGTTTCATTTGCATCCTCACATTAATCGAACCGCTAATGTGATTTCTCGACGCTCCTTAAGAAATTGTCCTTTCATTTCAAATTGATCTTTGATATCACATTTAGGCCTAGCGACTCACGATCCATAGTCTGTTTGGGTCTTGCTCATGTATTGCTCTATGGTTTCCGCCATTGCTTCTGCTTCTTCTTCCTCTAAGTATTCTTGGTCAGAAAGTAGATTAAAATCAGGCGATCTTAATTCGTCAAGACTTAGAGTCTTGAAGTGTCTTCTTGATGATCGAAATTCTCGTTTAGGTTCTTTGTAAGGTGTAGAACTCCTTGTCATGCACTACCTAAAACAAGGGATAAAAAATCAGTAGGATTTGTTCTGAAGAAAGGTAAAAAAATATTTGGCACAAAAATCAAATATTTCAGCTTCTGTTCTAGATGATAGATACGCCGTATCCAATAGAAGTGGATACGTCGTATTAATCTCTTGGGTGAATACGCGGGATTGTACAAAGAACTGGATACGCGTATCTGATAATGGATACCCGTATTCAACAATTAACCAGAATAGTGTATTAAGAAAAACAATTTAAATACGCAAACAATTAAACACACAAATATACAAGCAAACAATTAAAGACAAATATACAAAATTTACAGAATATACAAGAATATATACTAATCTAAATTACACTAATCCTAATGGTTAGATCTAATCTAATGTTAAAAACCAAAATATCAAATAAAAATCAAGATTAATTTTCACTCCCCGGTAGCGGCGCCAAAAACTTGATGTGTCGTTGTGTGGTGTATATTTTATTGATTCAAGTTTTAAATCTAATATTTGCCTACTCACCAAAATCACAACTTTAAGGGTAATGTACCCGAATCGAGTATTAGTTTCGTGGTAAGTAAGGGCGTCCGAACACTTAAGCAGGTTAAATCACTCAAGTTTAATTAATACAGGTTATCTATTCTATGTTAATTCTATTCTATTCTTAACCTATGTTAAACCTATATCAGTCTAAATCCTAATTCTAACAGGAAAAGGGGGTTTTCAGCCTGAGAGACTGGCACAGTTTGGTTGGTGACTAAAATCAATTCAAGGCACTTTTACTCACGCAAGCTAATTAACAAAAGATAAAAGAGCAGTCGAACCTTGTATAAGAAAACTGTATTAACCATTATTAATCCGATTAGAAAGTTGGTTTGTTTATTTAGTGCAATGATTTCTTCTCTCGTGTTGCATAATCAATTCTAAGACTTAGGCGTTACACCAACCTACAAGACCTAGTCCTAATATTATGTCACATAAAGTATCGCCATAAAGCATCCTTATTTGCTGATTATAATCTATCTTAGGGATTAAAGCAATGGTGATCTTGTTAAACCCTAGCTCATAGAGACTTTACCCACTTACCACTTAATGGCAATTTATACACTAGTAGTCCACTTGTCCAACTATCTAATGGAATCAGAATGTTACTTGTTGAATTATCTAGGTCACCTGCTAGTCAACACGATCAATAAACCATTAGCAATATCCAATTAACTAGTTAAGCCCGAAGCGTATCCTAGACACAGACTTAGAAGGACAATATTTGTGTAACTATGATTCTAGATGTATAAATCACTATATGGAGAGCTATCCCGGACTCTAGATCTACTTGGTCCGTTTCACTAGATCAAGTTGAATGATAGGTCGCATACAAAAGCGCGTAAACAAGTATAAATTGATAAACATAAACAAGCATACAACGATAAATCAAGAAATCGAGATAAACAAATACCAAACATTCAAATCTTCATAATAATGGCTAATACCCGAAGGTATTAGCCTTCAAACGTCATAATAAATACAAGAGCAATTATTTAGCCAAGGTAAACTAACTGAGTTAACGAATGATACCAAAAACTGAATGTACTAAGAATATGGAATAAACACGATGGCCCTTCATATGGAATTGATAACTTTGCTCGACCTCTACTCCTCTTATTTTCCTCTGAATATTGACTTTTGTGATTTAGGTATCGAGAATATGATTTAGCACACTTAAAACTCATTTTTTTAGTTTTCTATTTATAAGGTCTGGAAGTCAGTTCGATACGGCATATCCAAGTGTTGGATACGGCGTATTGGAGATTTCTTAGAGTATGGACCACGCTTGATATCTTCTAGAATATTTAAATACTTTATCTTGAATATGGCGTATTGAGTCTCTTTGGATACGGCGTATTGATCTTTATCCTTCTGTGGTCTTTGGTGAGTGCAGGAACGGATACGCCGTATCTTCTTTGATGGATACGGCGTATTGGTCTTCAAAATAGTAATCTTTAAAATATCTTCATTTAAGCTCCAGAATGCGCGCCTTTTGCTAACTTTCACCAATTACTCCATAATTACTGCAATTCTTAAATATAAATGATTAAGTAACAATTCTTTGCAATAACTATACAAAATGAGTTAATAACATGGGATAAATGATGCTATAAAATAGACGTTATTTGATGTCATTACTTGGTCTGTTAGGCGATTTATACCTCAAGTATTTTAGGTGATTTATACCTCAAGTACTCTAGGCGATTTATACCTTGGTCTACTAAGCGATTAATACCGATTAACCTTAGGTGATTTATACCAAATTTTGGTGGGTGATTTATACCGATTAAGCTTGGGTGATTGATACCAAAAACATTAGGCGATTTATACGGAGTTTTGGTGGGCGATTTATATCGATTAAGCTTAGGTGATTTATACCGAAGACATTAGGCGATTTATACCGTAAGTGTTGGGCGATTTATACAAAATTAAGCTTGTGCGATTTATACCAATTTCGGTAAAATTCACTGAATTTCATTTTCGGTCCCAGCCTAAAACCAATTTCGGTTGGAGCAATTTCATTAAAAATAAGAAATTTTACTTTTTGACTTCTTTTCACGGTTTCTTCTTGATTAGTAAAATCCCATGAAAGTCTCACTTCTTTTTGGTTTAATCATAGAATTGTAAATTCCCTTGAATTAGAATTTCATTCTTATAATCACTAATCACTAAAACGATCCTTCTATATCGTTTCACATCACCTTTACAATGTTAACTCAACAAGACATTTATGATGTTGGTTCCGAAAACCGTCACATGAAGAATTTACAAAGACAACTATGTTCCATGGTCTTCTCGTTGCAAAGAGTAAACCAAATGGAAAGCTAATCTACAACTCCATTATGAATGGTCCATATGTCAGACGAATGATTCCTGAACCATGTGATCCAAACCGTGGGGGGTGGGGGGGGGGGAAAAAAAAAGTTTTTACCCCAGTTGCTAAAACATTGTCATGAGCTGACTAATGATGAACAACTGAAAAAGAAGTAAAGAAATGTGAAGCTGATGATCACAATTCAGATATTATTCTTTATGATCTTCACTTAGAGACATCTATGTGAGTTTGTTGATAGTTGTGAAACTTTTAGGGAATCTGGATTACGTGTTTAGTAAATGCAACATGAAAGTTGTTATCAACAACTTTGGGTTGTTTTTAGCAAAACCTTAACAATAATAATAACAATAGCAATTATTATTATTATTATTATTATTATTATTATTATTATTATTATAAAACATCATTTTTTTAGAAATTCATGATATTTACAAACGTTTTTCAGAAAAGTTTGCCAGCAATCTCAAATTCTTAAACAACCTACAACCAGAATGAAGTCGACATGTTATCATTGTTCATCAAACAAAGGACTTGCATACAGTAAATTACACTCAGTTGTATGACTCATTGAAATACAATCAGGTGGAGGTAAATCAACCAAGGGCAAAACGACTTGCAAAAACACACGATCCTTTGGCACTAATGACAAATTCCAACAATCCTTACAACTATCCAGTGTTTCACCAAGATCAACCATCACAGGTTACCTACATGCAACAACCACAACCAAATGACAATTATCTCCCACAACCATCATTCAACCAGAACTACATGCAACAACCAATGATTAATCCCGAAGATATTTTCGATCCCACAACTGCAATGAACATGGCACTTGTTCTAATAGCTAAATCATTCAAACATAACTACTCTACACCAACCAACAACAACCATAGAATTTCATCAAACCCTCGTAATAGGCAGATTGCACAGCCAGGTATGATGGTAGTAATCAGTTTAGACAGTATGCTAGGCCGAATGTTAGGAATCAGAATGGGTATAATGTAGTACAGAATGTCGAGAATCAGGTTGTTCAGAATGCAGTTCAGAATCCGGGTGTTCAGAATGTTAGAAATCAAAATAGGCTAATTGTTGTTCCATGGATTGCTAATCCGAATGTGAATCAGCATGGTAATGGTAATGTTGTAGCAGCACAGACTGAAGGTACTGGTAATGGGAATATTGGTAATCAAATAAGGTGTTACAACTGCGGAGGATTGGGTCATCTTGCTAGGAACTGCACAGTCAAACCAAGGAGAAGGGATGCTGCTTATCTTCAGACTCAGTTGCTGATTGCTCAAAAAGAAGCATGAATTCAACTCCAAGCTTAAGAGTTTGATTTAATGGCTGCTACAGGGGATCTTGATGATATTAAGGAAGTTAATGCAAACTGCATTTTGATGGCAAATTTGCAGCAAGCATCGACATCGGGTACCTAGACTGACAAAGCTCCCGTCTATGACTCAGATGGATCAGCTGAGGTACACCATGATACAAATTGTTATGTTAATGATATATTTAATATGTTTACTCAATAAGAGCAGTATAATGAGCTACTCGATCCTATTCCTGAACTACACCAAGTACAACAGAATGATAGTAATGTTATCTCTGCAGTTTCTAGTGTGGAAAAAAGTGGGGGAACAGTAGAACAACATCTTGATACTACTGAGGAAACACATGCTTTATATGATTCATTATATAATAATTTAGCCATTAAAGTTGAGACAGTCAACTCGGTCAATCGCAATCTGAAAGAAACAAATGCTGAATTGACCACTGAGCTTGCTAGATATAAAATCAAAAAAAGTGTTTTGAAATTAATCATGAAAAATATGATAAACTTGAAAGGTGTTATCAAAAGTATGTCTATCAAGAGCAATGTCTTACTAAAAAGATAATTGCACTTCACTTAAGTTCTGCTAAAATGATAACGACTTTGAATGAGGAAATTGCAAATTTAAATAACCAGCTTTCAAAAGAAAAGTCAACTGTTTCCTTTTTTTGGGTAAAGAAGTCAAATGTTTCCTTTCTTAATGAAGAAAAGAAAAAGTTGAAGTCTGATTTCAAAATATGCGAAGAAGAGCTTCTTGATTAACAAATTTAACTTGAGAATAAGATAAAGGAATTAGATTACATTTTGGGAAAAACGGGTCAATCGATTCAAACGATGCATATGCTTTCACCTAAGCCAGACTCGTTTTACCACACCGAACAGATAATGGCTTTGGGTTATCAAAATCCTTTTTATCTCAAGCAAGCTCAGCAGAAACAACAGAGTTTGTATAATGGCAAAGTATTATTAGAAAAGCATGATCCTCCTATTGTGTATGATTCCGAGGAGACACTACAACTTGCTCAAGAGAGTCGCTTAAAAATGAAACAATTGAACAAAGAAATATAACCGTCAAATTATGAAAAGATTAATCATCTTTCAAACGTTTTTGTTTCTCAAAAGGCCAAGTCACGTGAAGAGTTGTATTTTTCAAATACTTTCAAAATGGTCAGTGTTTCTAAATCAATTTTAATACCAAATGAAGAGTTTTCGGATGATACTTCTCCACGAAAATTTCTAAATGAGGTAAAAAGTACCACTGTGACTCTTCAACGTGTTGTAAAATAAAAAATGACTTTAGATATACACAATTGGTCATCTTCTGCTAATCAAGAGCTTCTTAAAATTATAAAAGATGA